>JASWJB010000024.1:0-256252 GCA_032433595.1 Conoideocrella luteorostrata
AAAAAAAAAAAAAAAACTACCCTTTTGGTTAGTGTCAGATCATAATATGTTCGCTAGGTTTGTGGGCAGGGATTCATGGAACGCGCCGGCTTCTGAAACTGTTCGAGAAATACAATATCAAAGCATCGTGGTTTATTCCCGGACACTCCCTCGAAACGTTCCCCGAGGAGTGTGCCATGGTCAGAGACGCTGGCCATGAAATCGGCCTACACGGGTATAGCCACGAGAACCCGAACGACATGACTCTCGAACAGCAGCGTGATGTGCTTGACAAGACGTGGAAACTTCTGACTGACTTCTGCGGAGGTAAGCCTCCTCGCGGAAGCGTGGCGCCATGGTGGGAGACCAGCGAGGAAGGCATGGAACTGCTGATGAGCTACGGGATTGAATATGATCATTCCATGTCCCATGAGGATTGTCAGGCGTACTGGCTCCGGTCTGGGGATAAATGGACCAAAATCGACTACTCGAAGAAAGCCGAGTCGTGGATGAAGCCGTTGGTTAGGGGGAAAGAGACTGGACTGGTCGAAATTCCAGGGTCGTGGTAGTATGTCTTCATTGTTTCTTTCAGAGGTACACTCCACCTAGCTGACCAAGTTTTCCTAGCATCGATGATTTACCTCCCATGATGTTCATGAAGAAATCCTCCAACTCCCATGGTTGGGTTAACCCAAGGTAGGTTGAGACGCCGAACCCCAGTCTACTGAACTTAATGCTTAAATAGCAAACAGGGATATTGAAGATATTTGGCGGGATCATTTTGACTATTTTTACAGAGAATATGGTAGGTGCATCAAGAAGTTAACAGACCAAAAAGAATTAAAGAATTGCTAACGATAGTTCAGATGAGTTTATTTTCCCCATGACAATACATCCAGATGTATCAGGAAGGCCACATGTCCTGCTAATGCACGAAAGGATCATTGAACATATTAACAAACATGAGGGTGTGGAATGGGTTACAATGGCCGAAATGTGCGATCGTTTCAAGTCCAAGAATCAGCCTCCACCTGGTGCCTTGATGCCGGTCTCACGTGAAGAGTCCATGAAGAGATACGCTGAATGGAAGAAGACACAGACGTAGATATAGCTTTTAACGAATTTTTTTTCCCCTTGTTATAAACTCAGGCTGCTGGTATTTCTGCGGAATGAAAGTCTCAGAAGCGTTCGTAATATGTATGTTCACCAGCGTCGACAGGGACTTGATAATAAAGCGCCAATGGAAAGTCGACTCTGGAGTTTATTACCTTGCATTCGCTTTTCAAGATCGTGAATCTACTGTTGAATACTATTGTGGTATTTACCGGGTTGAAGTCATTGAAACCGATCGCCTTTGCTGGTCTTCTACCGGATGCGCTATCGTTGCATAGCTACAGTCACAGTATACGACGGCCTTGCAAATCAATGTGTTTTTTTTATAACGGAAGAAATTAACTTTGATTCCTTTGAAGTAGTTGAGTCAATGTCTTCCCTACAGACAGAACCTTTTCTTCTTCCAACTTGGGGCATACTAGCTGTAACCCAACCGGCATGTGAAGGTCCGCCATCTCCTTTTTGTGGGTTTGCCACAAATCTTTATTCCATTTGTCCAAGGGATTTCGATAGTCAGACGTCACAGCCTCGTGAACATCCTCCGTGCAAACCGTACCACCTGGTATCACGAGCGCCGGATAGTCGAGCAGGTTCCACACCTTGGTGTATCCAACCCAGCGACAGCCGCCGTGCGGAACCGCAGAGTGAGGCATGGGCGGCATCAAAAGGACGTCGGCTTGGTGGCCCGTCTTTGGTGAGCGGATGGCGGCCCACTTGTCGAGGTACGCCTGCTGAAGTGCAATCTTGCCTCTGTTGAGCTGCCAGTACTCATACACGGAAATGGGCTCTGCTGAGCCAACAAGACTCTCAACGTGCGGTATAAGAGGCTCGCCTCCCTTTGAAATGGAAGTTTTGATGTCTTCGCCTCCATCTGCGGTATAGAAGCGATCCTAGCCGGAACTTAGTAGGGGAGACTAATAGGGGAGTGAACTTCAAGGGCTCTTACCATAACTTCAATACATTCTTGATGCAATGTTGCGTTCCAAAGAATAATATCGTGGCCGGCAGATCGTAATAGCTCAATAGCATTTTTCAAAACCCTGGAAATGGGTGGATGAGGCTGGACGACCCCGTCGTCAAGCAAGACACCAACGGTAAGGGGACGATCCAACATCTCATCATATAACTCAGCTCGCCATGGGATTGGGACACATCGTGGATCCATCTTCCATGGCTGCGCATCAATGACGTATTTAGTAGCAACGGTCAAGGTCTCCATACTTCGCGCCATGGGGCCAACCGAAGAGGGGACATGCTCTTGGCCCTCTGTCGAGACTGGTACCCCTCTGTAAGGTAATCTTGCGCTCTGCGTCTATTTAGTCCTTGTGGTTACAGTTTGATTCCATGGTTAATAATGCTTACACTAGGCTTCAGACCATACAGTCCCATCATGTGCGCCGGAATCCGTATGCTCCCTCCGATATCTGTTCCCCAACCGAGAATAGAGGCGTCGCAGCTAAGAAGAACAGCCTCACCACCTGTAGATCCGCCAGGAGTGTAAGACGACTTGCGTGGATTCGTTGTTCTCCCCCAAAGGGGGTTATCGGTCTCGCACCACTAGAGTAGCATGCGTGAGATAGGAAAGCAACGAAATTCGGGAAATCCACATATAAAGGAGGCTTTTCAAGACTAAGCATGACCGTCATATCGTCTACGGAATTTGACTTACCATAATACTTTGCGGTATATTGGATTTGGCAATGATGATTGCGCCCAAGGACTCCAAAATGTCAACAAGCACTGCGCTCTTGGTGGCCGGGTCAAAGGCTCGCCCGACATATCCCAGAGTGGTATCAAGACCTTTGACATTGAATTGGTCCTTCATGGTGATGGGAACCCCATGCAAAGGGCCCGCGACCTTGCCGTTGCGCTGTACATAGTCGTCGAGTTCGTTTGCCCGTTCAAGGGCATTGGTAAATGCAATCTCGGTTAAACTAAATATGGTTCCTTAAAAACGGTTCGGCTGATGTAGTTCTATCTGCTACGCGTGGTCGCGTGCAGTTGGCGCCACTAGACACTGGGGTTGCTTCGGGAGTTGAGAGGTATAGCTTACCAGTTAGTCTGCGTCATTAAGTTGTCAGTGTCTTCTTCATAGAGAATTCAGCGCGGCTAAAGGTGCAAGGTATGGGCTTGCCTACATTTCTATGCGTTTGTACAGCCCTGGAAACCTCCATTCGTTGTCAGCATCAGTTTGAGCGGAAGATATTTACTCTGTGGAGAGGATGATGGTCTGACCTGTGTATGAATGCCTGCGTCACATTTCTGGCTGTCGTTTGCCCTCGTTCTATGGCCCCGACGATTTCGCGGGCGTCTGTCATGAGAGGAATTTCTTCTGTTACAAAGTCATACTGATGCTGAATACCCGCGGACAATGCTTCCTCCTGCAGAGCCTTCTTCTTCTTGACAACTAATTGCCAGGGTTCCCGTAGTAATGTCATGCTTGGGAAGCTGGCCGCACATACATGCGGCCCGGACTTTCACCGGTTTCAAACTTAGCACTGTGACACGTTACCGACAACGAAATATAACCGCAATGCTTGTGCATGGAAATGGCTCATTATGCTCGATGGCGCTTGCTGCACCTAAGTCCGACTGCGGCCGTTCACTGCGGGGTTTCAAGAGCCAAGACGCTGCCGCAAGGTGGCCGGGGGTCGCATTCGTACAATGGGGCTATGCGCAAGCCCTCGACAGAATCTTGACCGAGAGTGGGGGACGGGACTTGACGGCGACGATCGACGTGACTGTGAGCTAATTGACTAGGTGGTACCGGGATTGAAGCATGCGGGCGTCGTGATGGTGACATCCCACAGCAAATGGGTTAGCGTCATGAATCTGGTCCAACGATATGGAATTTGGTGCCATCAATTCATTTTTCACTCTCAGAGGCTGACGAATCGATGCGAACAAAGATGGGTTCAATGCGGTAACTGTTACTCCATCGGACGTCGTTATCTTCTTGTGCAGACCAAGCTCTGGACAGTCAATGAGCCGAACTGAGTTGATAAGTATACAATCTTTAGACGTTAGCAAACATATCTGCAGAGTGAAATATAGCACCGCATCATACCATTGCCATGTCCACGGAACCGGTACCCAACAGCTTGGAGGCAGTCGGCAGGAAGGCCAGCGGTGTCAACGGTCAACATAACGAGCATCTAGACGTTCCAGAGGGCAAGTCTGACGTCTGCATTGTTGGAGGTGGTCCCGCCGGACTCATGCTGAGGTATGAGCTGTACCAATCAATGCCCGTGTTCGCATCAATGCTAACGCTCGGCTTTCAAGTACTGTGCTAGCGAGACTGGGCCTTAAGATCCGGGTGCTTGATGACCGACCTGAACAGACGGCTGTTGGACGCGCAGATGGCATCCAACCCAAAACAATCGAGACTTTGCAAATGCTTGGCCTCGCCGATGGATTGCTTCGTCGTGGTGTCAAGGTCTTCGACATATGCATGTGGCGCGGGTCGCGTTCACATGACTTGAGGCGCGTTGATCGGGAGGTTCACTACCCGGCTTCAATCGTCGATGTCCTGCATCCATTCATCCTTCTTTGTCACCAAGGTATGGTAGAAGACGTCTTCGTCGAGGACCTCCGTCAAAGCGGTGTTGAGGTGAGCCGCAGCCACAGCTTCCAAAAGTTCCAGCAATCTGGGGACGATTCAGCTGGCGCGCTCCATATCGAGTGTCTGGTCTCAAACAGGGAGAAGAAGACTGTCACTTCTGATTACATCGTCGGATGTGATGGAGCGCGCTCCCTGGTCCGTCAGCATATTCCGGGCACGTATTCTCAAGGCACGCCGCACAACTCCGTCTGGGGGGTGTTGGACGGTGAGCTGGACACCGATTTCCCCGATATCTGGAGCAAGACTGTGGTCTATTCGGAGGATTACGGATCCATTCTTATGATTCCAAGGGAGCGTAATATGACTCGGCTCTACGTCGAGATGAAGACTCGGACGGACTCAAAGTCTTTAGGACAGGAATTCGTCATGGACCAGGCCCGGCGTATCCTTGCCCCCTATCGGGTTGCTTGGGTCTTCATCGAGTGGTTTGGGAACTACCAAGTGTCGCAGCGCGTTGCTGCCCATTTTAGCGATCCTACATTGAAGGCTTTTATCGCAGGCGATGCCAGTCACACACACAGTCCGAAGGCGGCTCAAGGGATGAACACGAGCGTACATGACTCGTGGAACTTGGGCTGGAAGCTGAATCTTGCTGTGCGAGGTCTAGCAAAGGGAAATACCCTCCTGGAAAGCTACGAGATGGAGAGAAAGAAGATCGCTCATGATCTCATTAATTTTGACGTCGAACATGCGAATGAAGTAGCGACCGGTGACCCCGTACGTTTGGCCGACAACTTCCGCATCAACACGCGCTTCATCTCCGGCGTTGGGGTCGAGTACGGGGAGAACGACATCAACCGCGTCCAGTCTTTTGGCCGACTCAGGCCCGGGTGCAATTTACTCCCCGCTAGAGCCACACGATACATTGATTCTAATCCCGTCGATATCCAGCTAGACATCCCCATGCTGGGGCAGTTTCGACTGTACGCACTTGTCCCGGATGTGACAGACGCGAAACAGGCTTTGTATCTGGAGACTCTGAGCAATAAAGTCCTGTCACCATCGTCTTTTATCTCCCGCATTTCGGAAAAAGCATCGCAGTCATACGCCGGCAAGCCCCGAGCTCGCCGTCAAGAAAACCAGTTTGTTCGACCAGAAAGATACACAAAGACGAGCGAGCTGTTCACGTTCTCACTAATAAGTAAGTTTTCTCTTCTTTCAAAATGGCACATTCGGATCTTCTTGCTCACAATCTACCTCCGAAAGCTTCAACGAGCCAGACTGCCTTCGAAATCGGAAGCCTGCCCACCTTGTTTTCAAGTAGTCCTTGGACGGTCTACGTGGACGATGTGGCTTCATGCATAGAGAAGTGGTTGGGTCCTCTAGAGGCTGGAGACATGGCTATTGTCAACGTTCGGCCCGATGGGTATGTGGGCTCGTTAGAGAAGTGGAACTCGGCAGATGAAAAGGCGGGAGTCAGGGCCGCGGAGTTCCTGGATGATTACTATAGCAGGTTTCTGGCGACCTAGATGGATTTTAACTCCAGTTGCTTCAAGTATATTCAGAAGAATTCAACGTCTCGCCGTGATAAGGAGCCTACTAAATACAGCGTGCTCCACCTGTCACCGAGCAATATTTAAGATTATTAATTAGGCCGGACATAGAAGTTATTTGCTGACTGCGTGACGAAGGCTCTTGATCTCACATTAAAAGTACCGTAATTTTATGACTAATATCGAGTTCGGGATTGGGATATATGAATATATTTTTGTGCTGCTTCGTCGTATTGGCGCTCATGTGATATAGTGGACGTAAGACAGCGATCATGTTAACTTCAAGCTTTGGTAGTATCCCTTCCTTTTAGCATCTATTCAAATGCGCGTTCAAATAGATTATTGCTACTTGAGACAAAAAACACGAGGCGCTTCATTTTCACTATTAATGACATGCTGCTGAATACGCATGCAATTGTCTTCTGGACCATCTACATGAACGACGCCTAGAACCGAGCCTGACTCGCAAGTTCTAGCGCCTGGTGCTTGCTTTCAGCGATATCCTTACACAGGCCGGGGAGGTGTCCAAGGTCCATATCCCTGCCAATAGATAAGGTAGCTCCAGTTCGCTTTTGGGCTATACCAGACCGTGGGAGTGGGGGGGCCGGCTGCGACACTCCCCCGTAGCCGACGCTTTGCCAGGAAGTCATTTAGTGAACTGAGGATCATCTCGTCTATGCATCAATTATCTTTCCTGCCGAAAAGTTTTTGGGGTAGGAAAACGTCCAATTCTTTTTGACACCTTTTTGTTTTAATCTTTCTCACGACTGCTTCGATATCCCAAACAAAAACCTCCTTCATCATGGTGTCAGACGTAGATAATAAACCTGATAACCTCTCTACAGCTGCGGCTCCGCAGTGCAACGACATTCAGGTTGGGAAATCTGACACCGTCAATGATTCCGCCACTGCTCAATTCTACGGCACCGCCATTCAGGAATCATATCGGTTGAAGTCTGAGATTGTCGCAAGAGCGCTGTCCGAGATTGGTACCGGAAAGTATGTGGCAATGCTGATTTTAAGTGCACATTGCTCGTAATTGAGCTGACAGCTTTCGTGAATAACAGATTTCAGTGGTATTTATTCATCGTCAATGGCTGTGGTTGGATGTGTGACAACTTCTGGAGCCAAGGCATTACAGCCGTGCGGCCCCCCGTCCAGAACGAGTTTGAAGGTATATCTCGTCTTAGCTTCAGCTCTATTGCCTACTACTCCGGGCTTATCGTCGGAGCATTCTTCTGGGGAACAGTTGTCGACATTTTCGGAAGGAAGCTTGCTTTCAACGCTACCATCCTTTATGGGGGTATCTTTGGTGCTGCTGTAGCTGGTTCTCAGAACTTCCTCGTCTTCTGTTGTCTATGGGCTGTGGTTGGAACAGCCGCGGGTGGCAACGTGCCAGTGGATAGTATTGTATTTCTGGAATTCGTACCGCAGAGCCATCAGTGGCTTCTTGTTACACTCTCTGGCTGGTGGAATTTAGGGCAGCTTGTTGTGTCTTCGCTCTCTTGGGGTTTCCTAAGAGCTTATGCCTGTCCACCCTCCACGGCGCCTTGTCCAGCCAGCGAAAATATGGGTTGGTAGGTAACTAATGGTTTTCAGATATTTCGATAGTGAGCCGTGCTAACTTTGAAAACAGGCGTTACACCATGATTACCCTTGGTGTCATAGCCATCACCGTGGGACTAGTTCGGATCTTTGTTTTCAGAATTCCGGAATCACCACGATATCTAATCTCCAAGGGCCGAGATGCGGATGCTGTTGAAGCCGTCAACTACATTGCTCGATACAACGGGAAGCCCGAGCCTCTGACTATCGAAATGTTTGGGGTCACTGACGAGAATACCATCCGCCAAGCTGTCATTCCCGCCAGCAACCCCAAGCTCACTTTAGTACAGAGCTGTAAGGAAAGCTTCAAAGGATTTAGCTTAACAGGATACAGAAAGCTCTTTTCGGGAAGAAAACTAGCTCGGCATACCTCCATCACATTCCTCATCTGGCTGACAATTGGTATTGCCTACCCGCTTTACTTTGCATTCATCACATCGTATTTGGAGAAGAACTCCAATTATCCAGCGGATAAATCATTCGACCACACGTATATGGTTTATTGCATCGTCTCTGCTGTAGGTGTTGTTGGCCCCATTGCTGCCGGTTTTCTCGTGGAAACGCGCTTTGGTCGCAGGTGGATGATGGCAATCTCAGCAGCTTTGACAGGAGTCTTTCTATTCGCTTTCACAGCGGCCAAAACAGAGGCTGGAAATATCGGCTTTCAGTGCGCAACGGCTATTTTGGGAAACTTTGGTGAGCCTCCGACAGCCTGGGCACAGATTCTATGACTGACCGTAAATTACTATACTAGAGTATGCCGTCATGTTTGCATTTACGCCAGAATCTTTCCCCGGCCCCATCCGTGGTACCGGCACTGGGATTGCCGCAACACTGCTTCGAATTGGCGGACTAGTCGCATCCTTTATTTCAACATACTCCGGCTACACTACCGTTCCGATCTATGTCAGTGCTGCGCTCTGGATTCTCGTTGGAGGCCTGGCCTTGGGCCTTCCTTACGAGACTCACGGCCAAGCCTCCATTTGATGATGATTTGCGCATGTATGTTGAGTTAGGCCGGATTCTTTGCGGAAGAGACATGAGGTGGAGATCACATAAAGACAGTACTAGCTTCAGCAGGGTTGTTTTGGTAATGATCTATTATAACAAGCCGTGTTTAAAGCTGTACGTGGCTCCTATTCAATTTTTATTTTTTAAAACAAAAAAGAATAACCCTAACCCTGGTATCTTCTACTTTTCCCATATCCTGGGTCCACTTATTATGTCAGTTGAATATTTACGAGACATTTTTATTATCAGCAAACATTCACGAGAAGGGCATTCAAACACCGTGAATTTCCATTCTTGAATTGCCGATGCTTAGGTGGTTCACCAAACGCAAGTCTCCGTAGCAAGATGCAGCCAAAACTTGGATGATTGTAGGGCCTTTGGTACGCGCAGATCCCTTTGTAAGGTCCACTGCTGCGACCGTGGGTGCACACGGCATTGCACCGTGAGCACATCGCCCCATCCATCCATAAACATGCATCATATGTATCTTCCCACGGAGTACTCCGCACCGTGGACACCCTCCTTAGCCTACCATTATAGTATTGGCCGAAGGACCATTTGATCTGCAACCATATCATGATCAGGGCGCGAGACACTCCCACCCCCACTCTGGCCGTGGCCCACTCCCACTCTTGGCTCTTCGTTCAGGTTGGCGATGGTTCCGCACGTCGCTTATAGAGGTAGATCCATGCGGCTGGTCACAAAACTGTGGATAGAACGGCATTCGCAAAGACCTAGATAATGGAGTTTTGTACATTTCTCAGTCTGGTTCAAGATTAATGTTTCTCAATCCATTCATTTACCTTGTCTCATCGTAGCCTCTCCGTCAAAAAGCCATTTCCTCCGCCTCTCACAACGTATTTCCAGTTCAAACATCATCCTCACCATGATTGCGAAATCGCCCGGAAAACTTACCGCACTGGGGGGGACCCCTGTTTTTACTCCTATTAGACTGGGAGACCTGGAACTGAAGCATCGCATCATCCAGGTACGTTTATTGTTCACGCTATTCTATTTATTGCCCCTGCAGTCCCAACTATTAGAAACTGATGTGCAGCGACTTCGATGCAGGCCCCCAACACTCGCATGCGATCGGCAGCAGAATCCAAAGGAATCCATGTCCCCGGCCCCAGAGTGGTGAAATATTACGGAGATCGCGCAACCGATGGCGGCTTACAATTGACGGAGGCTACCGACATTTGCTTCAATGCAAGCGCATACCCTGGTGTTCCCGGCGTGTTCACTGAAAGTCAACTTTCAGCATGGCGCCAAGTCACCGATGCCGTGCATGCAAAGGGCGGTTTCATGTTTGTGCAGCTATGGCACACTGGGAGAGCATCATCCACGGGCATGCGTGGCGGAGAAGCAACAATCTCATCGGGCTCAATTCCCATGAATGGAACGTATCTAGACGGCACCAAGTGCGAGGACGATCCGCCTCGACCTATGAGCTTCCAGGAAATCGAAGAGATAACCAGGGAGTGGGCGGCGGCGGCCAAGAGAGCCGTCGACGTTGCTGGCTTTGACGGAGTTGAAATTCACAGTAGGTTACGGTAGACCTAATCTTGGACATGAGAATTATCGTCTAATCGTATTAGGTGCAAATGGGTACCTTCTGGAACAATTTCTTCACGACAACATCAACAAACGAACTGATAAGTACGGCGGCTCAGTTGAGAACAGATGTCGATTCACCCTTGAGGTTGTGAAGGCTGTGACAAACGCCATCGGAGCCAGCAAGGTTGGAATCCGCCTCTCCCCATACAACTATTTCCAGGACACCCGAGACAGTGACCCCAACAGTCACTGGTCCTATCTTTGCAGCCAGCTGGCCAACCTGCCAGCGTCGCATCGACCTGCCTATGTTCACATGTAAGTATCTCATTCTTGGAAGGGGTGATGACGAGCCGGAGCAATTGAGGATTGTATCAAATGCTGATCTTAGGGATCTTCAGGATCGAGCCACGCTTCGACGAAGTCCTTGACGAGGAGCAGAAAATTGCCTCGCTCCTTTCAGAGAAGAAGGAAACCAACACCCTGAATATCTTCCGTGAGATTTTGCGCCCCGCTGGAATCAATTTCATGGCATGCGGGAATTTCAACAGAGACAATGTCCTTCCCAAGATTAAGACGGGTGAGGCCGACGTTGTCGCATTTGGGCGTCATTTTATTGCTAATCCTGACCTTGTCGAGCGCTTGAGAAATGGCTGGGAGGTCAACGCCTATGACCGCACAACTTTCTACGGTGCCGACCCTCCTGAAAAGGGTTACAATGACTACCCCTTCTACCACGAAATTGCTTCTAACGGCCCAAATTGAGACATAGGCGGGGATATATCAAAACAATAAGTGTATTTGGATCGAGTCAGGTCTAAAATTACAGAATAGAATTGCCAAAAATCCGTCCGGACTGTCCTTCTTTTTAATTCTACTATAGTTGTTGGAATCCTCCGTCAAGCACAATAGGAAGCTCGGAGCAAGTCGCGTGGTCGCCTTGTGGCCATGGTATTTATACGACGATATCAGGGCTTCCACCTTGACTTGTTTTCCTCTTCTTTGATAGACAGAGACTATTAAATATATTGCATTGCATTTTGATTGCTTGGTATCGAAACCCTATGCAACACCCTGTGCAACCCACAATAGCACATTTCTTATCTAAAATACGGGAGGATTGGTTGTGACTGACTTCGTCTCAGCTTCAAACAAATATTGCCATGTGAAATGTTATGAGCGTCGTCTTCTGTTGGAATTGATAGGAGAGGTTCAACAATGTTTGCATTCATGGGACCAGCTGTGTTACTGAGATGATTGATCCAGAATCCCTCGTCTGACGGCCTCGTCCAAATCCCCCTATAAATACCCCTATAATCTGAGACACTTCCGTCCTGAATTCCTGCCTTAGGCCCAGAGGCCACGTAACCTTTCTTGCACGGCCCGTGTATCCACACATCCGGTCCACACACATACCCGTGTAATGCATGTGTTGCAGTTAGCGCTTCCGTTTTCTGATTCGCTCTAGGGCCCCCATCACGTGGTCTTGTAAGCTGACGTCAGCCCACCCGCCCGCCAACCATCTCAACACCTTTCATGTCACTCCTCCTTCAACATATAAGTACCTCTGCCTACACTAGCAATGTTCAAAATTCACTCGACTCTTCCATTTCACTCCTTCTCCGCGCCCCCTTATCGTTCCGTAATGACATAACCTACCAATAAAAAAAATCCCGCATTCAGCAGCAGCGGCGCACGCGCATACACGTGCACCGCCAAAGCGGCTGACTCCATGCAAACAACAAGAAGACCAAGCACGACAGCACAACCGACCGACCGACCGACAGACAGACAAACCTTGCCTCACTAGGAGGTGCCGCTGCGACCACCATCGAGTGCGAAGATTTCATGTGCCGTGTCCCTATGGCTGCTTCGTTTCGCCAGAGTGCTCCTGTGATCAGTACAAGTTTCTATGCATTGAAGTCGGCAAGAAAGGATACCAAAACACTCGGCTGAACAACCTCTCAACATCCCGTCTCGCCTATTCTAGAGTTTCGGAAGAGCTCAGTCAGTGAAAAGCGGTCAGGAAGTATGGCACAAGACTAAAGCTATTGCATCCATCATGAGCTGGCTGACCGTCAACACGACGTCATTTCGCAACCTTTACCAAGAATGGAGACACAAGCCGACTTTGCATGCTATCTAGAGCCCCCAAACCTCGTATCTCCTGCATGACCAACGAGACCCCATTATTTGACCGACATTGGCCCCAAATATGCGACCATGGCGCCCTTTTGTTGTGCTCGTGACGTGGTTGCATGTTCGTTATCCAATTGGCACTTGTAGTCAAATGGGGATTGATCAAATGGATGTAACGGCGGGTGGCGGCTTCTTATCTGCTGAGACATGGGCTTGGATTGCAGGCTCGCCGATTGGGGACATCCCGTCAGCTATTACTCCTCTGGTTGGGTTACGCCATTTGTTTGGAGAAGGCAAGGACTTTTGGCACGATAACACCAGGATCTAAGCCCCAGCTCATGGGTTTGGCTTTTGATTTAGTTACATGTTGGGATGCTGCCTTTGATCGATGTATTTGAGGCATTTCTCTAGGGTGGAGTTGGCAATGGCACACGTTGGATGGATGTATGGCAAAAGGGGACAAGGCAATGAAGGACGGTGTTACTGGTAAGAGCTGAAATAATGTGTGAACACAAAACTATTTAAACCCGGCTTTGTCCAGATTTTTTCCAACTCTCTTGTTCCTTCAACACATCCACCTTCCTTCATGTTCTCCTGTCCATTATATATATTCACATTCATCCATTGAACCATATCAACCGATAGTCAATCACAACATGTACAGCGCAGCACCACAGTCACCGATTGTTTCTGGGCGTGCTGTTGTCCGCAGCATGGACTTGAGTGATGCCGCTCTAGGACGACAATCTAATGCTCAGCACAACTCAACTCGCAGGGGACCTCTTAGTCCTCTACCAGGTCAATTCGAACTTGCAGCAAACAATGCACCGATGCCAAATGCCAGCGATGACGCACCTTGCACTGCTGATGATGATGCTTCCGTGACCACAGTTGCCTCAAACATTGGTCCCGAAAAGTTTGAAGTAGCCCGCCGTGAGTATGAGCAGGCTGTCCGGGCGCTTCGCGAACGTTATGTATCACGTGAGTAAAGTATTGCCTTTTGTCTTTTCACTCGTTGAGTGGCTCTTCACTAAACTATGCCAGCGACATCGGAATACGTTCGTTACAGCCACGGTTCCCGAGCTTCGCCTCAAGTTGGCAACCATGAAAGGTCAGAGGAGTCCTATTTCCCCTCGCAAAGAGCATTGCAATGCACGGGAAGTCTAGCTCAAAAACGTAAAGTACCTCCTCAGACCTTTAGTCAGGAAGGTTCCAGAGAACCGGAAAATTCATCAAGTTTTCTTGCATCAATCCGAACATGGCGGCAAAATGGCGGGAAGCGACGTCGTCATGAAACCTACTTTCAACTCGATGAGCTTAAAGATGTGAGGCGAGATAAAAAGGGCAAGATTCAGTTCCTTGCTATGTGGAAACCAATCTGGGTCTCATTAAATGACTTAAGGGGAGACCAGGCTCTTGAAGCAGCAAGAGAACTAATTGTCAACAATTATGGTGAGAGTGTATGGATCGAGGTATCTGATGGCTGGGACGCTATGGAACCTTACGCGAAGGATCGCATAGAGTACGAAGCTGCTTAGATTGTTTTAGTTCATGATTCAATTGGAAATTAGTTCTTACCTGAAAGTTGAACAGTTGTTAGTGCTTCTTGGCCCTTTGTTTGAGTTGTCTTTCCATAGCGATGATTTTCCCATGGACTTAGATTTAGTTTCTTGTTGTGTCGATCTTGATACTTCAACCGAGAATAAAACTGGTGATGAAGTTCATAACTATTTTAATCCATTACTGCCGCCGCTGCTGCTGCATTATCGCGATCAGAGAGTGCTGGTGGCCAACCACTGCGCGGCGAAGATTTAGCTAATATCTAGTGGCGATACCGGCGTACGACGTCGCGAGCGGAACTCTCTTTGCTTAGCGTTTTCTCGCCTAGTCATGCCCGAATCAAATACAGATATAATCCTTGCTCGGCATAGTTGACTGCATTTTGATGGAATTGTGATTTATTTGAAGATGAAGTACGGAGTATGAAAGATTACAATGTGTGACGCGATGACGCGCTAGTTATAACCACATTTGCGCCCCTACTCGAGTCGCGCGGAAGAATTGGGTCTCTGCTGCTCTGTTATTGCATGGGCAGTGGAGTTCAGAAGTATTGTACATCTTAGTCAGATGCAGATCAGTCGACTAGACTTTATTCGCTGGTACTGCTTTGCACATATTTCTACATAATGGGAACTTCGCGGGCTCAACTGAACAGATTTACCGCAGCGACTAGCATAGCATTTAAATTCATTTAGGGCTAGAATAAGGGCTCTTCCTGCTGTTTCCTACCTCCAGGAAGCCAAACAAGCTTAAATAGAAAGTACAGGCTAAAAGACACTAGAAGAAATCCGCTAGTGACACCAGCGGTTATAAACGCCATCAGCGACCACTGTCCATCCTGCATCGTATATACGTAGAGTAAAGTAGAAGCCAATCCTGTAGCTGAGTTTATACTAACAGGACTTAGCCAGAATAAAATCAGCTGATGGTATTTAATTTCTATACAGCAGAAAAAAACATACCCCATGATTGCTCGATTGACCCATTCGAGATGGTGGCGCCAGTGCCATGACAGTAGAGTGAGCCCAGTAGTTGCCACTAAACAGAGGGCACCTGCAATGCCTATCAGCGGCACATGTCGCACTGCCGTGAGGGTGACTTCGCCGGCGACTCCGGCTTTCCCTAGCGTGTCAAGGTAGCGTGCCGAAGTATAGGAAGTAGGGGAAATTAGGAAGCTAGCGAGTAAGAGCCACGACAGTATCGCTGCACATACACTGTAGCGTAAAGCAACGTTTTCGTCTGCTTGAGCAGTCGGGCCATCCCCTTGTGAGCCCAACCTTTTGGTGCTTGTTTTTTGTGCACGGACAGGGCGCCAATCTGGCCCGTTAGCATACGACATTCTGAGCCTGGCGGAGGGGGGGGGTTTTTTATCGCCAACGAGGAAGAAGAACATGCGGGTTATCTTTAAACAAGTTCCTCTTAATTATATGTGTTGGGACTACATAATTACGATTCGCGATTCCCGGAACCTGTTTCCAATTTGACCGCCGACGAATTTGCTTTGGGGCAGCCCTATAGTGCAATTTAGCATATTCACGCCTATTCTCCCCGAATAGGGTTTCCTCTGCATAGCTTTGCACTAAGCTTACTTAATTGTAACAACACCAGAGCTCAAGACACATCAAAAGCTTTTCCTTATTAAATTAAGGCGCTCAGGACTAAGAACCACTATTTAATCTAAGTAAGAGACTATTGTTTAAACAATTAAAAAATCACCGTAAATCTTATCTAGGTAGACTAGCAAAGTTTGTTAATTAATTTTTGTGCTATATACAATGCAATTAGTCTTCGGACTATACACTTTAAAACAATTTATCTACCGTCTTGCTCTTACGGCCTTTGTGCTTTCCCCCGAAGAGTGTGCGGTGTATGTTTACGAGGCAATGGGTACGTCTGTTGCTGCCAAAAAGGTTAGAAAGGATCAAAATTAGTTATTGCTGTACCTACAACGCTTTGCTCAGTAAGAGGCCAGGTATCAGACGTTTCGGACTCGTAGATGTCCAGACGGCCTTGCAATCGAACCGCAAGATACACTTGGGCACCACATAAATGGCGGATCTCGTCACATTTTCGAATAAGCGTCTCCCGGCGCTTTGATGCTTTATTTCGAAGGAGTGTAATGCGTTTCTTAGCCGGATGATCGGTAGTAAACGCTGCAGGGCTGGTAGGTGCATTGTGAAGCAGATGGGTGTCCTGTTGGTCATTGGCCATCTTGGTGTTGTTGTTGTTATATTTGCTCCCCTCTGAGTAAACCCGGCGTCGCTACTTAATATACTAGTTGTATTGTCATCTCACTTTATTCTGCGTTCCCGGAAACGGGTTACGGGGGGCGTGCGACAGTGGGGCGGCATCGCGCCAAAATCAGGTGAAGCTAAATTTACTAGTAAACAAGTTCTAAGGCGTAAAAAGATCATTAGGCGCGAAGGGAGTATGACTAGTAAAGACGCATAATGTTTTAATAGTGTATTTTACTTACTAGTAATTTCCAAGGGAACTAGGCTTAAGATACTAGTAAAGGACGAGAACGCGGAAACATAATCAGTTATTACTAGTAAATGTGCAGACTGCCACAGAAGTTTACTGGTAAATACACTAGATGTGGTAGAAATTTACTAGTAAATAGCCGCGACAGGAAACGGAAAACAGTATTTACTAGTAAATCTTGTTTGAGTCGCACGAAGTTGACTAGTAATCCCTGCCCGGCCTAACTCGGACCAGCATTTACCGGTAAACATGCAGAATACTGGATACAAAATTGGGATGAAATATTACTAGTAAATAGCTCTAAACGCTAAACAGGAGATTATCTTTTACCAGTAAACGCGCAACACTATTAAAATAGATCCAGGGTTTACTGATAAGCATCCCCAACCCATATCAGGAAACGGAAAGCGGGAGACGGGTAATTACTGGTAAATATGTAAAAGTCAGAGATGCACAAAATTTTGCTAGTAATTAGGCCTAAAAGCCGACAGCTATTACTAGGAAGTGCCCGAAGGCAATAGTCTAAATATTTAAACCCGCAGCCCTTATCTTTTGGTAACCTACCACTCCTCACCAAATCAGACAACACCACCCAGTCATATTAATACCAACAATATGTTTCACTCAACGTTCAAGGGCAAATACGCTGGTTGGAGTGCTGACAACACTGCGCTCACTGATTGCATCGGATTTGTCTGCGCAGACGGCGAAACCACGCTAAAACTGTATAAGGACGGGCACATTGACTGGAATAGTGGCATTGGGGCCACGGCAGGCGTCATCTCCACCGTGCACACGTTTGCAAAACTAAAAGTCTTTCAACTTCAAGCCATCATATCTACTATTGGCAAAGATAGCTTTATGACCGTGTTTGGCGCCTTAATGTCTATTGACTTTACGGGCGATATGGACTTTTCAACAATTTTAATGCTTTGCATGTTGATTGAGGGCTGCCTCATGAGAGGTCTTTGTGAGAATGCTATGCTTGAAGAGATCCAATTAGCTCTCAACTACATCGATAAATTCCGAGGTGTGCAGTTGCGTTTAGACATTTGATGACAAGTTTTGGATATAGGGCCGGTTACACCTCAAGGAGGTCAAGTTTTGTGGGAATAACAATGGTGATCATGGAAATATGTCGCAAGGTTTCATTGAGCAAGTTACTTGATGAAATTCAGCACAATAAATCGGTAGTAAATTGTTCATTGAATAGTTTCTTCTTAATACGTATTCAGGCATCGAAGTGTGACCTTTTCTCGTATTTCACCGTTCTACGACACGTATGCAGTTAAAACTCCGTTAATATAATTCCTATCCCCCAAGTATATCGTGCCCTAAGAAGTCCTCGGTTATCAAACTGGCATTTTTTTAGGCCTTTACTTCTATTTTTTAAAAATGGACTCTTTGCAAAGTTTTGGAACAGTATATATATTACTAGTCGAGTGAAGCTACATAAGAGAAAAAGACAGTTGTTAATGCTTCCAAGCCCTCCTTTGTATCTTCCTCGCCGCCTGAGCCGTTCTCGGAATTGGCTGACCTGCCTGATCACAATGGTCACGTATAACATCATCCGCAGTGCTTGTGCCCCAGGCTTGGCCCAACAGCGATTTGGAGTACAGCATAAAATCGCGGTCCTTGTCATAGTGTGGAATCCCATAAGCATGAGTATGCCAGTACTTACCCCAAGGCATGAACAGAACGAGATTGAGCTCGAAGTCCTCCACCTCAGCTTCTCTCAAGTGCGCCGTTTTAGTGGCCGCATTCAACGTAACATTTGAGCCCTCGTTGACGTAACGATCCAACTGTTCTTTATACTTTTCTTTCGTTCCATCAACATAATACCCTCTTGACATGAACATGTGGTTAGAATTATTGCTTGGTAGTGCCAAAGCTAGCCAGTTTCGTCGAGTTGGGTGACGGCCAATTATATCGGCGGTTACAATCTCCCCCGTTTCCGGATCTTCAAATTCCATCTCGTCCGCCTTCGGATCACCGTTTCCGTGAAACTTCTTTCTGACACGCCGAGCTTCCTTGCAGTCATAAGGATCATTCTCATCATTCGTGAGCGCCGGACTAGAAAGGGGACTTGATGTATGTGACGGAACAGGGGTTGTATTCATGGAAATGTCACGGTGTTTGTTCCTCACGAACCGAACGAAGTCTTGAAGACCCTGCCATTGCTGGATTTGAGCTTCACTTTGACTCCCATTCCACCAACTGTCCCAGATATCCATTTCAGCAGCTCCTGTTATAATTCTTTGGGCCATTGCCAAATCGTTTTGGGCAAGCGCCTGATCCGCAATAAACCAAAAATGCTCCACTCCTCTCGGAACATGAGTCTTATATAATAAAGACATGCGCATCACTTCATATAAAATATCTTGAGTCGCGGCATCCAAGTTGGGAAGAAGTTTGGCTATCTCCTTATCTTGAAGTAGTTCTTTCTCCGCATCATCAAACTCAGGTTTGTTGTCGAGCCGTTCGAGCGGTTTTACGGCATCTCGTTTACCCTTTTTGTCTATTTTCCGGCTAGATAAGGTCTCGGATTTGTTCTGAAGTTTTTGAAAACGTCTAGCCAGTACGTCATTGTGTGATGAAGTTCCGTGTTTCGGATTATTGGGTTGAGACGTGGTGTTTGACTTGTTCCAGTTCTTCTCCCGCTTGTCTTTCGAGTCGTCTGAGTCACCAGAGCGAGAGTCCTCGGAATCACCGTTCCTGGAGAGTTTTGAATTTTGACGATCGCTGGAGCGACCACGATCTTTTCCCGTGCGACTTCTTGTCTCTCCATTTTTCGGTTTGTGGGGAACTGTACTATCTGACACAGATTCGTCACCGGAATGCCTTGAATGTTGATTTCTTCGTGAGCTGGAATGGTTCTTAGCACTGGAAGGTTTGTTTGTCTTCTTGCTGCCTTTCGTGCCTGGTTCACTCTCATCTTCCAACTCAAGTATGTACTTCTTAATATTATCTGCAGAAGGACTGGAGATTATTTTACTAATCAACCCAAACTTTTCGTCTTTACTTTTGTAGCCGACGTTGTATTTGTCCAAACCTTGTCTTAGGTTTGTGGAACTGAAATTCTCAAAATCCGAAAATGTCAAATGAGGTGTCGCGCCGCGTGAGGCTGGCGGGGTAAGCGGCATCTTATGAGCTATGAAGCAATGACCTGAAGAGATGAAACAAAAACTTGTGTAAGAAAATGTAGAAGATGGTGAGTGTTGACAGAAGACCGAAATGAGCGCGGGTTCTCAGGGATATAAGTAGTAGTGGGGGTTTACCGTAAGCAGAATCAGTCTACCGAAACTAGATTCAGAAAACATGATGGAGGGGAACGTGTGCACGTGAGGGCAACACACTTCTGCTGATAAACGATTAAAAACCTTTAAATCGACTGTAACTCTTACTTTCTATCTATTCAAACCTAAGCTGCTATAATCGCTCACCTAGACCACGATGTATCGTCGCTCTCGCCCAGCAGATCTGCAGAAAAGTTGGGACAGAGAAGTCTTGAACAGGCCGCCAACCCCCTATCCTTTCTTACCTTCGTTTGAAGGCCAGTCATTCCCAATCCTATCAAGATATAAGACAAGATCAATATACCAAGACAAAAGACGAATCTCTACTAGCGACCCACGACTGAGAGACAAACGTCCTCGACTAAAAAGAATAAGCCACTCAGCATATCTGAAAGAGATCGAAAGACATAACGATGAAATTAGTCAACGCCCAGCAGTGCCAAAAAAGGTTAAATTCTTTCTGCCAAAAGAATCGCGACTTGACGTGGATGGTGAACTTTCTATGAGGATGCAACGGCTTGGTGTGAACGATCGGATTGTTGGGGTTAAAGAAGAATGGTGTGCTACTTGTGGACGAAGACTATAGAATGAGATCTTAGTATAGTTATTTCACGTGACTAATTTTATCGCAACAGTTATGGTCCTTGAATTAGATGCATTAAGGCAGTGAAAATCAGATCTGACTATTATCGTGCACACAAACAGCTTCTTTGCTACCCACACTATCATAATTTTTAATTGAAGGAAAGTAATAGGTTTTCGATAATCTTGTACCCAAAAAGTTTTATTTCTTTACCTAAAAACTCAAGCCTGAAATCTGGGTCTGCGACTTTTGTGTTGCGCCTTCCATTGGTTTCAGCGAGACTATCAACAAGATTGTTTGCAGGTTGTGCTCCGCAGCAGAAGCAGATTTTGCACAGAATAGCACGTATTGTACACAGAGTTATTATTACACACGACATTGCACTTCTCGATCCAGCGAGAGATGCTCCTTAGTCAAACCAAGAGCTCGTGCGGGCCCTTTTTCGGGCGCGCGCTGATCCAGACGATGGTGTAGGGCTTGAGGGCATTGATGGTGCCGACAATGGTCGACGGCGTTTTTGCCCTAATGATGTTGGTGTAGATGAAGTGACGAATTGAGGCGTACAGTACGAAGGTGATGTCGCCTTTGACCCCGGCTGTTCTGGCTCCACCAAAACAGGCGATAGAAATGGTGCATCGTCTGTGATTGAATTGAAAGTGTCAAAATCTTCTGAGGAGGGAAAGATCAACTCCAGGTTGTCTGATGTTGCTTCATCTCGTGGCGTAGCCGATTGAGGGCTGCTCATATCTACCACAATGGTATCGGGATTGTTGGACAAAGCGGGTGTTTGCTGTTGAAGATCTAGAGACTGGGAAAAGGTGTCCCAATCTACTAGATTTGGCCGGTAATTGACGTCGCCCGGTCCGAGGAGCTGTACTGTCTCATTGAAAGTCCAATCTGGAACGAAATCATCATGTGTCTTGAAATGGATGATTTTCCCCTGTCTTTCGACGAACACAGCGACGCGTGAGTCAAGATTGGCGAGCTCTATCGCTTTTCGTACTATGCCCTCGGTACGAGTCTTGAAACTGCGTTCTGGGTCTCTTGGGGGTTTCCAAGATTTTGAAGTGGTGCTGAGCGGGACTGCCATTACTGAGACGACTGATGGAAGAGAATGAGAGATGGGGAAAACTTGAAGCGTGAAACCAAAAGCTGCGTCCTTTGCGGGCATTTTAATATCCTACAGTGACCTGTATCAGAAAGGGTGGTTCTATTTTGGGAAGCATCTCTAAGCGCCAGGAACGAAAACCGTTCTCCGTTTCCAATTTTGTACTGCAGGCGCGCGCCAAGAGTGTCACTTCTCCACATTAAAAGGCACATTGCCAAGTCGTGAATCCGTGGTTTGACTCTCTGTGTTCTAACCGACTGCGCCACTCATGGACCTCATCAACGTGTACCTGATTGCCCTGTGTGGCGCTGTGGCGGTGCCTTTGTTCTACGTCGTTGTTCGAATCTTTCATAACTCCTTCAAACCATACGTTCAACGATCATTTGTGCTGCTTGTACACTCAGACTTAAGATACTTTGGACACATAAGTTGGCTGCATTTTTGCATTTTTGTGTTCTATGTGGGTATCAACGCCACTATCCTCAGTCTAGGCGTTGACAGCATAACAACTTTGATGAAAAACTCTTCAAGAATTGCCTCAGCAAATTTGATGCTCCTTTTTTTGGGTGGCAAAACCAATCCAATCGTGGACAGAATTCAGGTCTCTCTCCGCAACTACTATTTTGCCCACCGAGCTATCGCCATAGTGGCCACTAGCGAGGCTTTTGTTCACGCTGGAATTTCGCTGCGAAATGAGAGTCACAAACCGCTGTTAATATCTGGGATTGTAGTAGGTCTTCCTCGCTGTATACAAACCAAAGCAGCACATCTGAGCTTGCTGACACATAGAAAGATCGCAGGCTGCATTGTGGCCATCATCATCAGCGTGGTATACCCTGGTCGACGGCTAGGCAGATTTTACGGCAAGATCCATGTTCTCTTTAGCTTGGGAGTCGTGCTTGGACTCGTGTGGCACGTATTGCTTCAGCCTTCTGTATCGAGTAAGATTCCAGTCTTTGTATGCTGCGGACTGTGGTTAAGCACGCACATGTATCGACTTATCCGTATGTTTATCTTGAACTACTTCAGCGCACGGGTGGGCCAGCGGAAACAAAAGAATGATTTGACACTAATAACCATGAATCTCAATAAATTGGCACCATTCTATCCGGGGTGCTATTACTACATATTCTTCAACGGCCCCTTGCCATTTTACGATCTCTTTCATGGATATCCCATGATGCCTTTTTGGGAAGATTCCGATGATGTTACTACAGAGTTTTCTTTTCTAATGTCACGGAAGGGAAGCCATGGACTTCCTCTAGCAACCATGGACGAATGGAAACGCGTACGACTTGATGGGCCTTATGGGAAAGACCATCGGTTACAGAACTTTGAAACAGTACTTCTTACGGCTAAGGGTATGGGCATTGTAGGTGTGTTACCTTTTGCGCTGCATCTAGCTAAACGTAGAAGGCGCGACGACGATGTTCGAAGAAAGGAAGCTCGCCTGAGAGATTCTAATGACCCAGTTTTCGGCGACTTGAGTCGTCGAGTCGACCTGATCTGGTGGTTGGAAGACAATGATCAAGAAGTTTGGGTTTCGAAACAGCTCAAGAGGCTGCAAGTTCTGGATAACAAGGTCTGTCTTCCTTACCGCGTATTATATGTACCCGATGAGCACTCCTCTAAGAGCCAGCAGAGACTTCTGGTGGTGTGGTGTGTATACCCCGATCTCCGACATGATAAGAAGATGCCCTTTGAAGCCAATGAATACTGGAAAATACGATACAATTTCAATCTACAATCATTTTCAAGGGAACTGCGACAGGAAGCTCGCTATCCTGGAGACACAGTGCTTTTATGTGAGAATCACGCGTCTTTCGTTCTGACCACTAATACTAATTTTGATGATTAGCTTGTGGAGATGATGCGTTCGTGAGTACCATGCGCAAAACAGCCGTTGATAATACCACAACAGAGAGGGCAATTAAGTTCGTAGAAGTGGAATTTCGTCCCGGCCGGATCGACAGAAAAGCTCACAGTTCTTCCACCTATGCACTACTGAGTTCAGTCAAAAGGCCACCCCGAGTCAAGAGAAAGGGAAAGAAGCGTTCAAATCATCGCGACGACGATTCTTTTGACTCGGAGACCACCTTGATAGATACACATGAAATGAGTTCAAATGTACATAGAAAAAAACACCGCGCAGCGTCCAGAAAAAAACACAGGTCGCCTGATGCGTCTGATGTTGTCTGAAGCTTAATTATTACCCAAAAAACCTAGTACTAGCAGAGATATAATTAGAGTACTTAGCCTGCTGGTCCTAACTAGCTAGCTGACTGTTTGTCTCAAAAACCCTGTGTCCATATTTAAAGCATCTTATATGAATAGATAATGCTATCTAGGGTGTCTCGTAGTCGACCAATCTCTTCCACAGTCGCTTCGCTAAGACCTTGTGAGGTATTGCACATTTGATGATCATTTCTTCCAAAAACGCAGTCAAGCCCTTGGTCGCTAATCAGATCATTTAATTCGTATGGACAGTGACTGATACTCCTTCTGTATCCTGTTTTGCTCTCGATCTGCACGTCGATTTTGGAGTGCAACGAGCTAAGTTTAATGCTGAGAATTTTGGAGAATGGCATTCCGCTAATGCATCTCGAGAGGCAGGTAGCGGTCACGAGACCTTCTTCGATGTACTGTCTCTGATCGGCTCGGTAGAAAAGTCCCGAGTTCTTCAATTGGAGGCCCTTGATCAGTGCTATCAATGCCGGTCCTGGTGGTACCCGACACATCAGGCGAACACGCGCCACTTCGGGCACTGAATAGAAGAAGGGCTTCGACAACAACTCGATATAGAAAAGGCTAGAAACTAGTTGACTTGCCGTAGCTGCTTTATCTTCCTGCATTCCGCACTGGCCAAAAAATCTGACGACTATATCCATGGATTCAATGATAGAAGCGGGTAATCTGGGACAACGTGAGCGGAGGCTTATGTCGACGGGGTAGAAAATACAATACACTTACTTTAAGTAATTCCGCGATGTGTTGGAGATAGCCTGCCCTTGAGCATGCAAATTAATCTCTGGTCCATTTGACAAACTTATTTCTTTCGGATTCCATTGCAGATTCTTGCCAAACGAGATTCGATCTGGCTTTTTGTAAAGTTTTGGTTCTCTGGCTTTCTCCAAGTGGTATTTACAATCGTCGAGTGACCAATTTTCTACGAAAAGTGTGTGTACGAAGAAAGAACCTTGATAAAATTAGCAACTGAAAATCAGTCCGTGAAAATTGCGAGGTTCTTACCTATATCAAGACTTTTTACTATGTCAAAGTGTTCTCTTAGTGGAAGAGGCAGCTCTATGGCGAGCTGAAGCTGCTTCAAAAAATGCCACAACTCGTTTTTGCTACTGGCTGGCCCTGCAAGCTCAAGAACTCTTGTTCCTGCCGTAGGCGGACGCAAGAACAAGGTTTCTTCATTGATAACATGGCATAGTGGGCATTTTTTGAGCACGACTGTGCGTAGTTCTGGCGATGTTGGACCGCAATGCATGATCACACAGGCGTCACAAAAGCGATGCTCGCACTGCAAGGTGTGCCTCGGGCTGCGCGCAAAGCAGGCTAAGCATGTAGAAATGCTTCGAATTTGTTTCCAGTCGTCTTTGTAGCTCAGTAGTAGGCGCCCATGAGCACGCGCTGAGGAACCCTCTTTTCTCTCCCAAGAAAATGTGATAAACCGATTGCGAACCTCGGCAGCGAACCCCGAGAGATTCCAGCGACGCTCGACGTTCTCTATCACTGAAAGGTATAGTTTGTCAAATGTGGAATCAGCATGGAAATCTGGATTCGGTTAGCCCTCGCGTAAAAAATGATTGGAGATGATCAAGAGCTCACGATGCATGCCAGGGGGATGAGCGTCAACATGCAGCGCAGATGCGATCAACTTGGCTTGATCAACATCAACGCCGCTGCAGCTCTCCATGAAATAGTTCAAGTGCATCTCGAACTCGTCGGACACTGGATTAGGCAAGCGAGAGGCAGAAATTAGGTTGATTTGTTGACGATTGCCGGCGCAGTAATGGCGAATAGCGGCTTGCAGCAAATACTTGACATGTTCCCCATCAAATGCATAGCCGTTCCCTTCGCGAAAGCTAAAAGCTTCCTCTATGTTCAATTGAAGAAAGTCCGTCGTCGCAGCTACGGTAGAGACTAGTCGTAAGCTCTCGAATGTATGTGTTGATTGAAAGATGACTCCCTCGTCCATATCGCCGCTCTCCGAATCCAGGTCATGGACAAAAGCCACAACTCTTGCTCGGAGTCTCGCTGTAAATTTCTGCACTTGCAACTCCTTGTTGCAATCATATAAGACCAGGATTCTGGGAGCAGAGGGAGTCGGGTTTGCGGCAGATCT
This sequence comes from Conoideocrella luteorostrata, assembly GCA_032433595.1. NCBI lineage: Eukaryota > Fungi > Ascomycota > Sordariomycetes > Hypocreales > Clavicipitaceae > Conoideocrella > Conoideocrella luteorostrata. The sequence continues at coordinate 25,902 of JASWJB010000024.1, forward strand.
CCGCATCCAAGAGGCGATGACTTCAATGACAGAGCTTAGACCCCCTATGTCCTCGAGAAAAATAATAATGATCGATGCCAATGGGGTAAGAATTTGCCAATATATGTCATGAGAAAGTTCGGTTAGTCTCTTCTGAGAACACGCGCGCGGAACAAAAGCTTGCAGAGGGTGTTGTGTGCAACTCCCTTCTTGAGAGCTTGCTTTCACGGATTCTAAGGATGTGAGATCGTGCAGTTCGCAATCCACCAGAACCGTAGTCGGTGTCCATTGTTGTATTCGAATCGTCGGCGCTCGACACCTTGGGAGCTGACCTGTTGCTGAGGCAAAAAACCGCCTCTTGGACTCGCCACCAATTGCAACAACTATGCGCGGTGGTGATTCATGGTGGTCAAAACACCTGTACGCTCCAAACTGTTCCAGCAAGATTGGAAACCCACCACCAGCGGACTTGAGCTCAATCCAATTAGTTTGCGTCATCGTCGGAAGAAAGTTGTCTCGGACTCGGACACCGAATCGAGTGGCAAGCCCTATAAGGGGTCGCACCAAGTCCCAGCCCCGCCTACTCCGCGGCAGTAATCTGTTTCCCGTAGACGGAACCATTCCTCTCGAATCTGGACCACTCATGTCATAGGCAGCTCATAATTACAGTCAGTATCCCCTGCAGACCTATCATTTTACCGAGCCAAATTACTAAAATTGCAGGGAACATGGAGTTAGTCGGAATCGTTCGCTGTCCTATCCACTGCCTGTGCATGTATGGTGAGGGGAGGCAGCTTAGCCCGCAAGTTCTCAATCGAATCACAAAAAGATTTCTCAGAGTCAAATGCGTACCTCACGAACGACGAAATCATGTCCGGGGCATCATAACACAGCATGATTTGGAGAATATTTTGTCCATTCTCGGCACATCGCGAAACGGGCTAGCAGCCACGACCTACAATTCTCATTACCCTCTGCTCTCGAGCTTTCGCATTGCGTGCCTCGATGGGCGACACCGGCTCGCGGCGGCATCTCGTCAACGCCTACGCAAATCTTGGGTTGTGAAGCTTTTCTGTGTCTCCGGAGAATGGGTTGACTTTCCCATTAAGCTCCGGCCGTACACGATAAGTCAGCAAGCGCTCCAAGACGAGGTAGAATCCTATTCGCACGAATCTAACTATTCTGACGGCGACATATACAGACTGGTTCGAAAGTACATGCTAAAGAAGAACAAGATTCGAGAAACAGAGTGTCGAACTAGATTGAGTGCTTGCAAGGAGGTCAGCCTCAATGGGCTCTTGAAGCAAGCCGACTTGAGGGATTCTATTGACCGTCTGCTGGAGTACCCGGGCACGATTGGGGGCCTTCAGTTGGGCAACATCCACAAAGATATTGCTCTTCACTGTAACGAACAAGTGACCCATTACTTGGACAACAGGATTCTGAACACGTGGGCTTTCATTACTGCAAAGAATCCGGACCTAAAACGCAAGGTGGACCTGGAGACTGTCGAATGTCTTCAACTGCGTATTCCATTTGCAAGCAAGACCGATCGAAGACATATCGAGGGAATGTTCGACAGAAAAGAAGTGTTCTCATTTGTTGAAAACCCAATCATAAGAGAGCAGCTCAAAAGACGAGTGTTATCTCTTCAGGTGTCAATTCCTAGCATGGAAACGTTTCACGAAAACATGAAATACTTCTCCATCGCAGTCAAAGTTTTACGCAGATTTGTTGCACCTGATCCATCAAAACAACGTCCACAAAAGACTCTATTCCAGAGTCTTTCCCAAAATTGGATACATCCAATTGTTCCTTTTGTCGAAACAGGGGACGGGCTCATGCAACTGTTGGAACCAGCCCTCACTGCTTATATTGCCTACAAGATGCTGGTTCTCGCTGTTTTGAGAAACTTCACTCATTTCAGCTCCCAAAGTCCCCGCCAGGATGTTCGGGGAGAAACTATGCCCGCTGTGGCAAGCCCGAAATGGATCCAATATCTTCAGCAGCTTGCCTTTGTTCTTGGATTTAGGTCCAACAAAATCATGGAGGGTGTATCAAATCCCGATCACGATGATGATACGCCGACGTTCGTTCCGCAGAATGGACCAACAGCTGACTGGAGAGGAGGCAAGCCGTTCACAAAAACTTTTTTAGCCTTACGCTCTACAGCCTATATCGTCAATTTGAGCGACGGAAGTCCTTCCTTACAAGTAGACTGTCTAACTCCTGTCTTGATGATGCGGGATTTTATGAATTCGTTCTTTGACAATACAGAGAAATATGTTATCGATATCTCCAAACCACCAATTGACCTTGAAGCTGCGATGAACCAAGCACGGAATACAATGCTCCGAGCCGGCTGGGTGATGCCTGGCCACCGTGAAGATGCATCCTTCAGTGTAGGAATATCAGGTGTTGCGGTCGAAAAACGCAGCCGCAGCTCCCCTCAAGCACAGTCAATTCACGAGAACCACGGCCTCCAATCCCAACTTCCCCGTGGTGAGGGTAAAGATACCAACAAAGGTCATCTCGATGAACCTAGTCCCAACATCACTGGTGCAAGCCATTCGCCGAGCATTGAAGGCAATGTATCGCGAGGTGCCGAAGATGAGACCACTTTGTTGCGCGATGCGGTTCGATCGCCACCCCAAAGCTGTGATGGCACTTACTCAGTTGGCTCTTCAAGAGAACCAGACAGTGCTCGACTGGTTGGAGACAAGTTTGATAGCATCACATTAACAAGAGATGATCAACGGTCTTTGCCTCGAACCCCTCAATTCGACGATGGAAACATGATTCCAGTACGAGATGCAGCTCGTTCTCCAGCATTGACTGATACAGACTTGATTCGCCAGCGAGAGATACGTGACGCAACGCCAGATGATACGTTCCAGCGGTCTTGCACACGATCGCCTATTCACAGCCTCAACGAGCTCTCCCAACAGGGCATGGAGCGCGACATATCCCTCTCGCCACAGGCTGCGGCATCACTCTACGGAGAAGGAGCGACCAACAACGGAGCACACCAGACAAGGCTTGGCGAACTGAGCAAAAGGCTCTATTCTCGTGAAGGTTGTGGAGCGAGTGAAAGCTTTCTCGTAACAACACTCCCTCAAAGAACCACCTTTGACTGTCGTTCCCCACCCATTGACGGTCTATCTCCCAACAGATGGGAAGTCGGTTCTGTGAACGAGGCTGACGACACCATCACGCGGAGGTCTGCCAGGTCCACTCCATCACTGCGAGGATCCACAGTCGATCAACAGACTCTTGCCGAGTCTCACCCGAAATTCGCAACGCGCACGGACGAAGAAACTCTGCCGTCCCGCAGGTATCGCTCACCTCCGAGCAGGAAGTCAAGTGTCACAGAAGATTACCTTGTTAGGGCTGGCTTGCGAAGAAATGCCGCAATGGGTGTCCGGGGACGGTTTCGACGAAGTTCGCCTGGAGCTGCTCATCCGGTGCGCATACCTCCTGTCAGATCAATGCGACCAGCTGTTTCCCCTATCCGCGTATCTCCTACCCGCATACCGCCCATTAGATCAATGCGAACTTCAAAATGGAGAGAGAGTAATTCATCATGAGCGTCTTACGACATCATTAGGGATTCATGTCATTTAAGCAGCTATCCTGGGCATGCAGAACCCAAATGTTCCACGCAGACATCGTGAGCTCGCAAAGCTCAAAACATGCTCGCCGCATCTGTTGGCTCAAAGGGATTCGGCCTCAACCAACACATATCCACTTAGAAAGCAACCCATCTACAAATCTACATAGCGATAAGTCAACGGTAGGCAGTGGGAACAGAGCCGAGTCTGGCTGACGGTGAGGACAAGTCGAACAACAGAAAGCGAGCTCGTCATCTGCGGAGACACCTACCCCACTACCTATGCGGCGTCGGGGAAAGCAAGGGAAGTCGTTTAGGGAAAGGTAGTACGGAGTAAAAGATCCATGAAAACAGCTCTCAGAGATCAGGCCAAAACAGAACGTGGCGCTGCTGCCTAAAGTTGTGGGGTTGTAGTAGACTAACCATTCCCCGGTTTACCGTAATTGTAGGACAACAGACAAGGCTGACCGACACAGACGGGTTTGCGGAAACCGATCGCGGGAACCAACAATGGGTCAACGGTGGCAGGAAACGGGTGGTCCCCAGTCGACTTTTTACATTTCAGAAAGTGGAGATTTATTGATGCACGCCATGCTGATGCCAAAGTTCCCTGGTAGTCTGCGATAATTTGCCCGTTTACAGGGAACTTCATGTACCCACAATACATTTCATTCAACCGATGTGAGTTTTGTTGCGGGTCGGGATCGTGATCATTGCCATGGTACGTGCGGTAATCGTCATCTCCCGACAAGATATGCGGGCTGGGTCCGGCGGCTACAGGCGGAGGTGTCAGAAAAAAAAGCGGCACCAACACTGATGTGTACAATCAACGTGCTCCTAGCCCCTGGCCCCCTCCCGTGACCACATTAAGCTGCAACCGTGCATATGGCGATCGCTTTGCACGACGTCAGGTTGTCATCCTGGGTTCGGCCTCTTTGTATCATCCTTTGCCAGCCAACATTAGGCTGTGAGGACGACCGCCCAGTTCCAAAGCAGACCATCCTCGACATAATGCAACATAACATTGACTTGGCGGCCCACTCGTGTGACTCGTGTGATGAGATGAAATGCTTTGCAGGTTGAGGGCATGTGTTGGCCGCCAGGAAGACGACAAGGGAACTAGGGTGGAGCGGGGAGAGGTGTGGAAGGCAGGCCGAGCAACTATAGTACCTGAGGTTTACAGGACGGGATGGGGACGGATAGCCAATTGAAGCTAGACCAAACATTGGTGGCTTGAGGCTTTTCCTTGTGGGACTTGTCCGAACGTGAGTGATTATTTTTTTGTCCTAGGCCGTTTCCCAAGCACCTAACCCATTTGCAAAAAAGCCAGAGTGAGAGGTCAACCAACAACACTACTGATTTACGGTGGTGTAATGGTGTGTGTGGGCCGGGCACTCTTCACCAGACTTGTTCCGTCTTCCGCGGTGGTGATCATTCCGTGATGTAAAGTGAGTGAAGGAAAATTTTCAACGCTGCTCGGCCCACCTTGAATGACATTTTGACACAGCCCCAGAGTAAGCATCCATGTCGAATATGTAGGCTGCGCTTAGCCGGACCATACCGTGGGCAAGTGCACCATGTTACTGAAAACGATGGAGGTGGGCCCACATTTAACGGTGGCTAATCACTCGTCACAATGTAAAACGTACTTTTTCGTATGTACAAAACTAGCGCTTGTATAACATGTGTACTGGAACTTCATACCAGTTAGAAATGACCTGCAACCCGACCGATTGAGATATCACCTCCCCCACACCTCCCAGTTGGAGCGTACCAGTACTTCCTTCACCCATGCCTTTCGGGCGCTCTTGGCGCAGCAGCACGAAAGATTGCTAAGGCCCGTGTCAGTACATGCATCACACACGTTTTCTCCATGAGACGCACCAAATGACGGAGAGTCAAGAGCTCTTGAGTCAGCTTAGCAACTTTGGCGGTCTCTTCGGACAATCGAGCTTCCAAGTACTGTTGCTCGGCCCGACATAAACTCAGTTCGTCCTGGCATTGTTTATGCCGGGCTCTCTCCTGGCGAAGGCGTTGTCCTAGATGGCGGGTCATCGTTTCTCTGTTGGGGGTAACAGGAATGGGCACAGCTTCTGGCTAGAAAGAGGAGTGAGGGGTTACTTTATATGACCTCAACATTGACATCTCACTTCACGTGTCTATTAGGCGCCAGTTTCGTGGAAAGGATGCACAAAGCCCTGATTCTTGTTCCTACAATAGTAATTACACGATCCAATCAATGTTTAACATCAAGAAGTAGCCCTTCCCATGTAACCGCCGACAGCTCATCTTCAGCATCCAGCTTGCCGCCAGATCCAAAAATAGGCTAACGTATCGCCTCATTCTTCGTCTGACTCGAATTTGCTGTACACTTGTATCTCTTCTCTCTGACGTACATTGTTGCTTGCCATCGTTTGGTCGCCCATGCTGTCCTGACAGGCTGCAAACGAAGCTCTCAGAGTCGTTGCAATCTGCGCCACCAGGCCTTGGAGATGGTTGATTTTGGCTCGATATTGCCTGTTCTGCTTCCTTAGGGTGGTGATTAATTCATCTTGTTCGAGACCAATACGATTTTGCAATTGATTGAGTTGTCGACGAAGCTCTTCATTCTCTGCTTGAACAGAGTCGAAGTCGTCTACTTGGTCAATCAGAAGTGGTTGTGGGGACATGGGGGCTTTTCCCCTGCGGCGCTTGTGTGGTGGGGTTGACATCTTCGACAAGTGTGGCTCTAACAGCGACTAATGCATCAAGGGTTATTGTATCACACTTTATATCACATATTCGTTGGTCATGAAACAAAAAACAGTTCTCTGGTTGCTTGAAACTGTGGGAGCAAGAGTTCTAATAATACATGCGCACGTAAGCCTTCACACCACATGTCTGGCTCAGGCTACCGGAGATGCAATCTCAACATCTTTCTGTTCCAGGTGGGCTGCGAACTCATCGAAGAATCGATCTAGCCCCTTTTTGATACTCTCAATCTTATCGGGGACATCAGTTGATTCGAATTCAGATAAGCGGTGTGCAACATTGTCGACAACATTCTCAACTTTATTGAGAGCATGCTCGAGGCGTTCAAGGCGTGCCTCGACGGCAGAGCTTTGTCTAATAGTTAGTGCATTAGCCTTTTTTAGTTTGCTTTGGAAGACGAGGATCATTACCTAGAACTCTCTGTGCTTGGTTGTTCCAACTGGAGAAAACACTTCATGCATATATGTACGGGTTCCCGAACAAAAGCTGCCGTATTAAACGGGTGAGAAGAGAACTGGCTATGAATTGCTCCCTGCTCAGGCAAGCGCTGCTGTTGGTTTTGTTGATTGTTGTAAAATTGAGAGCCGTGCCAGTACTGAGGGTGAACATTGTCAAAAATGCTCGAGGGGTTTGGTTCCCCTCTATTGGTAAAGGACCATGTCATGCTGTTGGGGTCACCGCAATCCATCTTTGCTTGTGGTGCGTACATTGTGGTGCTGTGATTGGTGAGATGATGACAAAGGATATCCTGTTCAATGATCAGGAAATGAGACTCTTATGGTTAAGAAAGTATTTCAAACGCTCAGTCTGTCTCAGTAAACGTTTATGACAAAATGTTGGCTAGCGAATACTGTTTCCGGAAACATGAAAATGGAAGAGCCCATATCTTATATCTAGAAGCCCTTGCAACATTCTGCAAATTTGTTTAGTCCCTTCACCATAGGAAAAGCCTCTAATGCACGCCATGAAAACCATTACAGCTTTTTGGGCTTTCTTTGCCGCCGCCCTTGCCATGAGCGCCTTACCCATATGTGTTATGAACCCAATCACGTTGGAGGCTGGCCTCGAGCTTTTTTCCTTATCGTACGTCGTCTTGAGCTCCGTGGCTTTGATGATGGATGACTGGCTGATATTATTAGAATCAACACACCCTCTTCTCAACGCTGTGAAGCGTCTGTCATTTTTGACGACTCGGTCTTCTTACCTGTTACGTATTCATTCCCTGTAGAATGTGTTGGTCCGTTCCGTGCAACCTTTGCCATCCCCCAAGGCGCTCCAAGTGGAGGCGCATTCATAACATGGTGAGTGATCCAAAGCGTTTGGCAAAAAAACCTGTGGAGCCTGACCATATCTCCAGGCAATGTTCTGGCCAGTCTCCCATGTGCCATCGTATTCAAATAGTTGGTGGCAAATCAGACCCGACCATCTCTTTGCAGGAGAGAGGTCAAGTGAGCTGTGCCCACTACGCACAACCAACTACCTTATCCACCACGACCCAGGGAGCTCTAACCCCTCCAACCAACAATGTATCCAGCACTGAATGGTTTGCTCATACTTCAACTGCTATTGGACGCGATAGCACTGTTGGTTCGTCAGGTTCTGCCGCGATAACGACAAGAACAATGCCAACCGGTTCTTCTGCATCAGGGGCCAAAACATCATCACCTTCGACGGGCGTCCAGCCCCCTGCCGAGGGTGTGACGGGAACTACGACTGGCACGACAGGAAACTCCATGCCAACTGGAGATGTTACGAGCGGGTCAACTGCGAACAAACCGGATGCAGCGGCAACCTTGATAACCACAATCATCGTAACACATACCATCACAACTTTGGCGACGATGCCTTGCACGACGAAGTAGAGATTTCCATGACAAGTTGTCCAAATGTCTTCATTTGAGTTTCGGTAATTCAGTTGGTTGATTGTAATGCTCTGGGTTTACCAATGAAATAAATACAATAAGCTTTCTTCAAGTGCTGCTTCAATTTCCACCAGTCTTTCCTTTGTGATGTTCCTCAATATCTTGAACCGTCATAGGTTGGGGTGTTCGAGGACTGTAAGCAACCGTCCGGGTCTGTGCACGCTCGTATTGTTAGAGAAGTACTCGTATAGCCGATGCTGTTCGTACCTGTTTGAGTTGAACAGACTGTGTCTTGAGTTTATGGAGTTGACTTCGAAGCTTCTTGGCATGTTCGATCGGACGACAGTTTGGGCATGGCTGGTGCTGACCGTGGAAACGACATATATCTCGCTCCTTACGCAGGCTCGCGGTCATTTCTTTCGAAAAATCCATGATCGTATGAGACTTTGAGATGAAGGAGCAGTAATTCAAATGGACTCGGCCCCTCTTGGACTTCTTAAGACATATTTCCTCAGCATCAGAACATGGAGGGTGGGTGGAGCAGTATGTCATCTCATTGGTTGTGCGGTGTGTGACTGTGTGATTGATTCAGCGGTTATCGTGGGAGGCGCGTAATGATGGAGAAGGCTTGCTCGAAAGAAACGTACCTGGCTATAGTTGGTGACGACAGAAACTGTGTATAAAATCTGGCCTTTTCCGATTGCAACGTTTCTAAATTTATTTGCAATCCATCTTGCCGAAAAATGAATAATTCAGATTGGATAGTTGTCAGTCCTGTCGAGAGTCCACGCACTCGGATATCTCCAATGCGTAGTATGTTCGACCCGCGTTGGAACAAGCCTAGAGTGGTACTCTGCAAACAACGACCTCACGAAGACACCAAGTTCTTTCATCAAGATAGTGGCTGCTTCATCGGAGAGCTTAAGGACACCATCTCAAAATTATATGACCGAATAGAGTCCATGGAAGCTCGTCTTCAGAAACTTGAACAAGGTATGCTACCTGCAAACACGAATGCAAACCATATAATAGCTGATACAGTATTTAGTTCACGAAAAGAAGCAAGAGCAGACTTCTGGATGATTCTATCTTATTTGTTTGAATAGTCTCACAATACAACGTGCTGTTATGGTCTCAATATTTGTCTAGCCTTCGTAAATCTTGCTACATTTACACTGTCACATGACTCAGACTCCACCACCCAACTGCAGCTGGTTATGGATCTTGCGGATTTCCGATGCTTAGTCCTCTGTTAGATTGTCTCGCAGGAAATGCATCATCTCGTGGTAACTCACAATCACCGCTACTTACAGCCAACCAGAGTTTGTCAAGGCAGGCATTGTACTCCCTCCAAGATAGTTTTCCTTCTAGATACGATTGTCGCAAATCTATTGTAAGCTCTTTTGCTCTGATATAGACTGCTTCTTTACCGTGGGTCGTTTTGATTCTAGTTGATAGCTTTTGGCTAATTTTTCGACTGAACTGGAGAGCGGCTACGAAGCCTGCCGTGGCGGCGATTGATGTAGTGATATTTGATAACTGCATTGTTGTTTTACCTCAGCTTTTGCTGACCGGCAAACTGTTGCACGACATTGACTCCAGGTTATAAGTTTTACTTCATTGTGGCCGTGATCCAAAACATAATCCGGATGCGTGCGATCCGGATTTCTGCCGACAGGAAAGCGGTGAACGGGTGAGTGTTGGCCCTCAGACTTAAGATCCACCTGGACTGCATCAATTTGGGCAGGTCAAGGCGGAAGTTGCCACAATGAATTTAATCCCAGCGGAGATTCTCGAAAATTGCGCGGCACATCTGCCTTCAATTGAAGACGTGGGGAATTTTCGTCTCGTGAGTCGAAAGTTCGCCCAAGCGGGATTTCGGCAAATCATCAACAGTATTCAAATTATCAATACTTTAGACTGTTTTGCGCAAATGGAGAACCTACAAAGCTCTTTGCATGGGTCACTGAGGGCCACAAAAAACGTGACGATATACCACGGATCCTGGCCGAGTGTCTCGACTCAGCAAGAATGGCTCGAGCATCCGTTGTCAATCAGTGGGCAAAGGACAAAAACGGATATCGATACGAACATGTGTCAAAGATATGCGATATACCGAAGACTTATGGACACCGAGGCACCTCGTAGTCTCAGAACCAATTCAACCGCATTGATCAATCTTCTAGCACCGTTCCCTAACCTCAAAAGGCTGTGCCTGTCCCACATACATTCATGGAGGTGGGGTCCGCTGAAAAGCCCTTACTACCGTAGACTAACTGACGACATCTGGATGATTCCTTTCTTCGAAGCCTCAATACAAGACATAGCGGTGGCGGCGTGCAACGCTCTACCTGAACTGCCAAGTATTGACGAAGTAAGCTTGAAGGGCAATCTCAACTTGGATGACAACTCCTCGTGGCGGTTGTGCAAACACGTTACTCAGCTCCAAATCAAATCATTAGTGGTAACAGAAGGAGTGAACCCCGCAGTCGCCGATTTTTTAATGTCATTTCCATCTCTCCAGCGGTTGGACTTATCCGTTCTCCCCACATCAGCTTTTGACAAGCCTATCCTGCCCCTCATGTCGCTGAACTGGCCACAACTACGCCACCTGACTTTGGCAGGTACCAGAACTTCTGATACAGAGCTACTCGACTTTGTTATCAGGCATCAGTTACAAACTCTGTCATTGCAGAAGAACACGATCATGGATGGGTCTTGGCAGACTTTCTTTACGTGCCTGCGAGAACCTCCGATCAATGCAAGGCTTATGGAGCTAAATGCAGACTCGTCTTTACATGACAGGTCAACTCATACCCTGTTGGGAAAATTCTTGCTCATGAAAAATTTCCCTTGGCCGTTTGAAGCTTGCTACAAGCCAGAATTCAATATTTGGGTCGTGCTTGGAGTGAGTAATGCTTGAAGGAAAGCGGATCCGGGGAGCAGAATCGGGTTACAGAATCAGGTGACAGCGGGAAACGGGATTGGGGAGAGCAGTCAGGAATCGGGGACTGGTTCCGGATTCGTAGTGCAGCATTTTATTTAGACACTCACAATAGTATAAAGGCATTGACACACCACGACACTAGATACTAGGACATCAACCATCAACATAATCTAGATCAAAATATATTCTAAAGCAATAACATGGTCTCGGTGGAACAACTTGTCGATCTCTGGAAACAGAGTAAATGCATACCTGGAGGCCAACAGTATAAAAATGCTGTACCGCGTCGAACAAACGACAAAAAAAAGAGGCTGTCTCAAGTCTTATCTAACGAACATCTTATGGATGGGATCAAATTAGTGTTAGAGACTCTACTGGATGCTTGGACTGAGTTAGAACATTGCGATCCGGAGGATGTGGAGTCTGGCGATTTCCCTCGTACCCTAATAGACTTGGATGGCCTAACTTCGATTGCATCGCTCGTACCATTGTTCGTTCCGCCTGAAATATCACAGCAGATGTCTCAGGTAGCCTCCAAGAAACGGAAGCGACGGTTTGATGATTCGGAGCAGAAAGGGAAAAGCAAGAGAAAGTACACGATGGAGGAATTGCTGAACTTGCCGGGCTTTGAAGAACGACCAGCTCACGAACAGTGGCAAAAGACTAAAGAAACAAATGAGAAAAATCCTACGAAAAACTCTAAAACATCTCCCGACAGTGATGAGCAAGAGCCAGTTAAGGAGGAGAGTCTGAAAGGCTTGGGAAGCAACTTGTTGAGAGGGGGGAAGGAGCAAGAAAGGCCAGCCGAGGAGGAAAGTCGCACAGGCTTCGGAAGCATCTGGAAAAAGGACGACGGAAAGCCAAGTTCTTCGGACAGATCGCAATGGAGCCCAAAGACGAAGCGATTGGCCGCAGAGATTGGAGTAATAGAGGAGGAAAGGGAACCCAGCCAGAAGGATAACAAAAAAGCGAAACAAGTATCAGCTAACGGTTTGAAACAATTTGGACGCTCAACAGAAGCAAACGAGTCTGGGGAAGACCATGCGCTGGATGAAGAAAACACAAACCAGAGCTCAACTGCGAAAAACAAAAAAGGAGGGTTTCTGTTCAAAGGGTTTGGTGTAAGCGCTAATCGAACCAATGATCAATCCGACGAGAACACGAACAAAGAAGCGAGTGAAAGGTCAGACAAGAGCGACAAAGCAAGCAAACACCGCGGCAAGGAGGTCACAATCAAGGAGGAACCGGATGATTAGTCATTGTAGATTGCTAAGTTTAGTGTCCTCAAATGTATAGCATCAAGCTAGTCTGTTTTTATGCGCGACTTAGATTGTAGTTAATTCAATACCTTTTCTCTAAACTGATCGGTTTATTTCTGTGCTGCATGGCGTGGTGTGGTGACCAAGGATTGTCAGTCCAGTAGCACCACTATAACTAAGCGTCGTTAAAGGTGTGTTGGGTAAAGCAGCGTTCCACACACCCTTTCCCTGCCCGCCCATGTTCTGGTAGGATGTTTTCGGTTTTCGGTTTTCCGCTCCTAATTGTTTCTCGGTGAGTTCAATAAGTAGGGCGTAGACCACCCTCAATCACAGTATGCAGTAAGATTTTAATCTTTAACTAAATTTTTTTTTGTTTCTGCTCTTTCCATACTTGCTCAGAATGGACTCACCAACTTCTTTGAGACTAAGCTTGGACAGCTCCTTATCAGGCGAGACTTTAGTGGATACGCCTCCGCTGTCAGCGGGGTCCTCACACTCCAGCAACCCTGACATCTCCAGCGCGCTGATATATGCCGTTCTCACTGGGAACATCAGTCATGTTCTAGATCTAGCTTCTGAGGAGGTGATGATAAAGCCGAATGACACTTGGGTAATTTATGAGGCATGTCTTCAGGGCCCCGGTATGATTCAAGCCTTGGCCGCGCATCGCGGCATTGACTTCGACCAAGCACTGCCTGGCCAAATGGGTGATACAGCTATGCACTTCCTGCTCAAAGCGAATGTCGATCAGCTCGTCGACAAAGTAGAAGCTGCGAGAGCTCTCTTTCAGCACGGTGCAGATCCTGCGGTCATAGATCGTTGGGGAAACAATGCGCTTCACATAGCTGTCGGTTTAGAAGATAAAAGCGACAGCTTGGCGATGCTTGAGCTCCTTCTTTGTCCCCGCAGGTGCGCATCAGAGAGTGTTCGACTTTTATCTCTTTCGCATATCGATGTACGTAACCAGGCCACGCTAAGCAGTCGACAAGGCGATACACCGCTCATGATCGCTGTCTTCAAGAACAACATGGAATGTGTGCAGTTGTTGCTAGACAACGGAGCAAACCCCAGTTTATGTGGTGAATTTGACTTGACCCCATTGTCATTGGCAAAAGCAAATGGAAACACGGTCTTGGCAGATCTTTTAATGAAAAGATGCATTTCCTTGGCTATGGAATGATCGCATGGATAGCGAGGTACATGAATTATGCCCTATCAACATTTGTGTCACCGTCACTCAAATTTTGAGATATCTCCCCGCAGGACGTGGCCTCCGACAACTGCTGAATTACATTCCAAGGAGCGCGTGGCGTGGTTGGAGTAGCTGGAGCTTTGGGTGTCTCCGACTATAATTGAGCTTAGTAACGTCTCTTTGTATAGTAATTAGGTTAGTTACTTACTTGCTCGCCCATTTGGCTTGATACAAGATCAATTCGGTTGAGGAGCTGTACCAATCTGACTTCAGCTTCGGTGATGACATGTCTGATGTGTGCGAGGTCGTCCAGTACAGAGCTAAAACAGCTTTTGAGAGCTTGCAGCTCGATTGCTGCTTGGCTATCCATATCTTTTAGAAATTCCAGCTCGATGTGTACGGCAGAGTTGTTGAAGAGTCACGATTGCACCCACAACTAAAACCACTCGCGTAATGCAGAGTGCGATTAATATGTCTTTTTGCCTTCATCGAAACACCGTAACAGGCTTTAAAAATAGATTCTTGGCTTCTAAAAATATATAATTTAGAGCATAGCCACCGGTCCAGGGTGTGATGTGCTGCAATGTACCAACGCAAACAAATTTTGGGGAGCAATGCATCATTTCATCCACACCCCCCTGCAAAACTTGGCTCTGCATGGCGCTTAGAGTTCACCCGAGTTTTTCTGGTTCATGGTACGAAGCAGAACGACTCATTTAGTATGCTAATTCCGGTGTCGGTTATGTAGAGGAGCAGAATGCACACATACTTAAACGGTGGCCTGTCCATTTCTCATCTTTCGTTCGTGACTCTCAGACTCCCATTCATCTCTATTCGCTCTCACTTCCTGCCAAGAATAGATATCTCGAGGTAAGTCTGTGTATGGTCTGCCCTCCAGTCAACCACGACCTGTCGTTAACTTTAATACGTATGAGATAGCACTGGATGCATATCAGACCGATTGGCGACAACTTTCAACAATTTCGAACCCATTACCCGATACTCCAGAGAGCAGCACACTACAATTGCAGAGAAATGCGCTCGATACATTCAGAAGCAGCTCTTGAACGGGGCGCCGTATCGGTTCGCAATCCGATCTTGCTTGGGAAAAGCAATAGGCATCGTCGAAAAAGGTCCAATCGACTTTGTCCTTCGTGATAAGAGTAAGGGGGCAAACCACGTCCATCAAGCCAGTTCAATGTATACACAAAGAGCGGCTACTATTTGGTCTTTGCTCAAAAGGTTCATGTAGGAAAAGAGTCTATTTGCGACTTTATGAAATCAGACTTCCACATACCTTTGAAAAGCTGAGGTTTTTGCCCTAGTCTTACGTGTATGGAGTTTCTATCCTGATGTTTCGCTCAACGCTTGTCGGGATAGATCCATGGAGCACTTATGATGGAATTGATATGAAAGGTATGATCAAGGCTATTAATTAAACATCCTACTCTAAGACATAACTCATCAGTCGTTCCAGTTCAATCTGCGTTCTGTAACTGCTCCTTAATTCCAGCTAGGTTGAGGTCCTGCCCATCGATGAAGTTTATGCCACTCTGATTATCTCCAGGCCGCATGATAATGTCCATGCAACTAGTGTATATCTCCAATTTCCCACCTGGTAAGTTGTTGCTAGGCGCACTTGGCCAATCCCAGACCCAATAAAGAGTATACCAACTTCGATGAGGAACGTAAAGAGGAAGACGGATATTGTTTTGACACCAGAGGTCAGCGCCTTGGGGGTCTTTAGCGACTTTTTGGTAATTTGTTTGTCTTAACTCGGAGTTCGGACCACTATTAATCTGATAGCATTGCTTATCATCAAAACTTCGTATCGCAATGAGTCGTCCACGCTGATCCCCGCCAGTTCCATCTGAGTTCCAGACTTTATGGACTGAGCTAAGCGATTCATTGTTACGAGGGTCAAATGTACCATATATATAAACACTCCCAACACTTTCTTTCTGGGGCGTAAGTTCGGGCAATGTGACGTGGCCATTCTCCTGATATTGTAGGGCAATGAAATCACCTGAATAAGCTTGGAGCGCCGGAAGTGCTGTTGTATAATTCCGAGTGGTCTGTGTGTTCTTACAAATTTGGTCAGAGAAAAATCCCTCGGGAGTGATGGGCAAAAGGTGCTGCATTTGCAGATCATGGAAGGCTGGAGTGGACCTAGATACCGCGCCTCGAATAAACCCTGGAGCTCCGATCATAGTACCATTGCTGGCAACCACCATGAGTCTTTCGACCCAAGAGTGCGACAATGCAAAGCTAACTAGTGCCAATAGCAGCGTGGTGAGTTGTAAAAACATGCTGAATAGTATGTGGCGCGAGACCATCCACAAAATGCACACAGAGAATGTACTGACTATTTTATTGGGCATACCAGGGCGCGCATCGGCTCTGCTGCTTAAAAATGATTTTGAACTGCGTCAATAGCCGAATCCGGCTATGCAAAAAGTGTCATGCTTGCTCTTCCTGTTTTCCGGGGCGGGGATGGGAGGAACCGCAAGCTGAAAACAGGAAGCGTCCTGAGCAAAGAACCAACAGAGCCTGAATCAGCGATCAGTAGTTCCACTTTATTGTACAGTTCTGCATGGTTTTTCTTCGTAAAATTATACGCATTGAGTTCCAAAGTTTACGTCATTATTGTTATAAATAGATGGATGAGGGGATGATGTACGTACAGTCCAACAGCCCGTCGTAGTGTTTCGCGCGCGCTATCGAGACCGTCGAAGGGGTGCAGTCAGCCACGATTCCGACAGCATATGAGTTCTTTATTTAGAAGTCAGAGTGCACTTACAAGGATATGAAAACTTGCGCGGTACAATGAGTTCATTGATTGGAGCCGGTCAGTGGGCCCCCCGTCACATACTTTACTTCACGACATTAGTTATAACTGCAAGCTACAGAGGTAGCATTCTAAACTTAGTCCATTATCGTTTTTCACCTGCTTCCATAAACCCTATCACTGCCAAGGCTTAGCCGCCCCAAACCGTGACATGCATCGAGGGCGGGGGTATAACAAACAGAAAACAGGGAACGTACAGTATGCTAGACCAACAATGCGTAGGTATCAAAGACAGTTGGTAGTGCCATCTGACTGGACGGTTTGGCACTATGGAAGACAATCACAAACCCTCTCTCCCATCTCCACTATGGCGTGTAGTATCCTAATTTAGTCTGGGCTTTTGCCCGCCCGTGCCGCTCTCTTCCTAGGACTAAAACGCAACGAGTCGTAACGTGTTGGTATTGTTCTATAAAAGCTCAACTTTCTCCGTTGCTATTTTGTTGATTCACCAAAGAACTACATCCTTTTTTCTTTTTTATGAACACCCACTCCAGAACGCCCAAATTCTACAATCAACCATCAACCATGCAACACCCATTCAACATCGGACCACACCGCTCCCACCGTGAGCGCATGGAACGTTCATTCGATGTTAGGATCAACGGCATTTACAAGAAAGCCAACGACTTGTTTCATGGGTTTGGTACCAGAATCGCAATTCTGAGAGAAACCAATGATGGGAGATTGCAAGGTTACACACCTCTTGGATCTCAAGATTGGCCAGAGCTCTACAGGGCCGTAGAAGCTGTAGGCTTGCAATCTGAAGAAGTCCTTCACCCGCATCACTTCAACACCATAGCCGATCACAACGTCAGACTCCCTAGCCCGGCTCCCTCGTCCACGTCTAGCAGCGTATCATCAATCCCAAACAATGCATCATCTGAAGCAGACAATGATCATGCCAATCGTCACCCGGCCCAAACAACAGAATCCGTCACACTCCACGCTGCCTCCGGCTCACAAGAACCTATAACCCCAAGTACAACACAACTTCAAGAACTAGGGGAGCTAGAGGATTTTGAAGAGGATCTGATGCATGGCAGCTCAACGGTGTCAAGTGTAAGAGCCAGTGACCAGGTGAAACAAAGTCGTATTGGTGCCAAGAGAAAAATAGCGTGCGACGATGGCCCCGAAGAGAAGCGGCGACGCATAGTGACTAGGTCGCGTACGAAGTCACAGAGGGGAGATGGTCAAGAGAGGTAAAGACAATACTCAATCTTTCCAACCCAGTGCAAGGGCAAGAGGATGTCAAATTGGGACTTGGGGCTGGATCCCAAGTTACTGTGCAAACTTATTTCCTCGGTTCATGCTTTTAATCTCCTGATTTTGTTATTGTCTTGTTTGCGAGTTTAATACTATTTTTGTAAACAAGCAGCTAGAAAGGCAATTTTTGAGATAATGCTTATATAAAAGTGTGCGCGCATAACTGTTTTTCTCTTTACTTCAGTATGATCCAATACCAGCTATGCAAAAGGTCTCATTCGCGTGAAGGTCTCGTTGCCATCAAATGACAAGTATCGAAACATGCATGCAGTTTCTGGATGAATATGTTGTGATAACAGACTGCTTTACATGTTGAATTTTGCGGGCCGTAGATCTCAACTGCCAAGTGACATTATCAGAGGGTATTACTCAAGATACGCAGCACCTCAGCAGTCTACATTGCGGTAAATGATTCAATCAGTGCGGAAGTATGTATTTTCGAAACATGCTGTCGAGCGGCAATGATACCAATTTATACCGCACCAACGGCTCCTCAAAGCGAAATATGTTGGCGTTCTCTACAGGGCGATTTTGTCGCAGCACTCTATGGACATTGCAGGAAAGCTAGGTCTTTGGCGAAATATATTTCAAAATAATGACGAACTTCCCAATTGCGACTATCATGCACAAACATTCGCACAGGCCGACTAACAAAGACATTTCGCACAGCTTTGCCAATCTAGAGACAAAGGTCTGTGTTTTTCTGGTTAAACCGCTTAAGTTCGCCGACAATGAACGAATGTCTCCGGTCATGCTTTGCATTTGCTGTCTCGTCTTCCTTTACATTCACAATTGCGTTAAGGTTACACAACGCCAGTCCCAACTATATTGCGTCCGTTGCTCCTGAAGTATGCGGCTCGTTCGGTACGTAACAGCTCCTGCTGCAAGTCAGAGGTGTAGTGCTTTGTCAGAATAGCTAGAATACAAGAAAACTTCGCTGAACCAGATCTTTCTACCATGTCAACTACCTCAGCATCTCAAAGTTACGAACGTCTCCGCTTCCTTCCAGCACTCCTTGTCTCTGCGCCTTTATTTTCGTCGTTCCCCACCAATCCAGGAAGTTTCTTTTTTTTCTCGTAGTTGGCTACGTCGTAGCTCAATAATACAAGATTAGGATATTTTCTCATTGATGAATGATCAAAGTAAATGAGATTGGTTCCATTCCATGCAGTCTGCGCGGGTATCTCAGGAGACAACTCAGATCGTATTGCACCGTGAATGGCACGCTCTTTATTGAATTCAGAGAGATTCGGAAAGGCTTCTGGCTCATTACAGTGAGCGTCAATTAGCCCGGTCGGCCAAATATCGCACAAAGACCTATCCTGCGCGTTCGAAAAACGAGGAATTATCGCCGCGGAGCTGGTTTGTTCCTCAAAGCAAAACTCTGTGATAAATCGAGTGAACCTAGGACAACGCAAAGCAGGAATGTTTTCGACGATTATTACTTCTCCGGCGTTCTTCCCAAAACCTAGCTCCAGACTCGAATAGCCGATATTATTGTCTTGACCAAGCTGCCACTCAATGTCCATACGCCGAATAGTCCTGGAATCGGTGAAATGTACTGGAAAGCGATAACATTCGTATCGGACTGGCTGAACTGCGTCGTGGCGGGCCTCTTGTACAAGGGAGACAGCGTACACGAATTCGCCTTTCAACGCAAAATCCACATCACGTCGAACCATTGTCCCATGAAGTCCAGTTAACACCAGTGTCTGGCCCGCCCACTCACGGGATTCGAGGGAGAACCGTGATATCTCGCAAATACTGATTTGCTCCCTTATACAAAATTGACCGAAAATGAGGAATTTAGAGTCATTAAGAACAAAGCTGTCATACTTTTCAGGCGGAAAATCCCGCCTCGAAATTTCACTGCCATTATGAAGGTCAAAGATAATAATCCAAACGTAGTTTAGGTATGCCTCCGACTCTTCTACAATAGATATTGTAGCAATGCCGTTTGAAACATGTCGAATTTTCATGGATTTAAACCGGGATGTTCGGACGCAAGAAGGTTTTGCGATGTGATAACATTGCGTTTTTAAGTTTAAATCTCGTAGGTCTCGAATTTTAAAATAATTGCCTTGGATATAGAAAATAATATTACTGTGGACCAAAAAAGATGAGACTTTCGCGATTCCTGCCTTTAAGAATGGCTTTTTAGCTGCGATGGCGCGATGTCGCAACAAAAAATGCTGAACGGCGTCGGGCCACTGACCATTTTTCAGTGCTCCCAGAGTGTCGTGGGAGCCCGGGCCTATCACCTGTTCACCTGTCAGCATAAGAGCACACAGAGAAGATGACTGTCCTACGTGTAGAATAGTTTGAGCTTCCTTTTTCAACCGGCCCTGAAGCTCTTTACACGATGTCCATAAGCTCCACACGTCGTTCGGATGCAGATAGCTTAGTACAAGGAGGAAACAGTCGAGATTAAGGCGAAAGAGCAAGGACTTGCGAGTATCCAACATATGGATAACGTTTAGCTTTGTTTTCCGCGGGTAAAGACTATGCGAGGACCGCAAGTAGAAGGGAAAGCAATGAATTTTGAGTATGGTTCGCAAAGCTCCAGACAAAGACGCAATGTAAGTATAAAGGGGAATTCGTTGATCTACTTCAACGAGCGGTATAGGACCCTTTTAATACCTAATTCATATGACTTGACCAAATTGATCCTGCCCAAAACTCACGTGATATCATCAAACCACCCTAGTCAGCCTGCGCGCTATGACGCGTCTTTCGAAGCCACGACACGCGACCTTGTGACATCTGATACCGAAGTGCGCATTCCCAACACGCATGCGCTAATGCATGTTTACGCAACGCCGCCACTTTCCATGTACAACAACTGAGTGTCACAGAAAAATATGCACCTGTTCAATACATCATAAATTGCTACGACTCATCCATAGCCTATCGCTATTGGAGCACGAGAACTGTCGTCTTATCGCTCATTTCTGCATATCTTTGCACATCTTTTAAAATTCACTTTGCGTCATCTATACTGCAGGCGAAACTAAGGCGCACAAGACCACGGCAGCACAAGGTGGACCGCCTCCCTCCCCCTCCTCCGATCGTTATTTAATTGACCTCTAACGTAGAATAAGATTCCATCCAAGATGGCATCCAAGATGGCATCCAAGATGGGTGAATTCATCAAAACTATTGATGGGAATGGCGTGGTTTGCCTGGCGTCTCAACAAAATGCGACAAAGACTACATCTTTCGACGAGAGAACGGCAGCAGTTTATGCTGCCGCTATAGACTACCTGACATGCAAAAACAAGCCAAATGGCCTCTTTAACACGAGATATGTGCAGTCTGCGTGAAAATGCGCTCCTGTGCTATTTGGTTACCTTATCTGGCATTTTGGAGCAGCTCTCCATACATCGAACGAGCCGCCATCACGACTTTTGAACCTAATTAGATGCTCTATAATAAATCCACGTTGTCGCCTGCGATTTCGTGTCTCCAATACTTTCTCTGCTGGCAAATAATCGCTTCCTAGGCTATTATTATAGTTAGGGCATCGACGTTTTGCTGAACCGCTGTTGGCCCCAGCACGAGTGGCTGCAAGGCGAGAGCTGCGACGGAGTTCTGGGGGGGCAATGCCATCAGCGCCTAATCGTATTCGGGTGTTGGGTTTGTGCCTCTTATTTTCCAACTGTACAAAGCAAGTATCCTTCGGCAATTCTTTTCTCTTCCTCGAGCGAGTTGGTTCGGGAAGATGTAACCGTTCGGGGGGTTGGATATTATTAGTCATAGTGCAACGCGCGGGTGATTTCGAGTGCCCAAACTGCTCTGCATTGTTACCGCTTTGTTGTAGGCTTGTAGCAGAATAACTCGACTTCTCTATTTCCGTCTTGACTTGAGACTCTGCACAGTCTAAGGCTAAAAGTTCATCACCAGGAATAGCAGTGGCATCATCAGCTGACGGAATCCAATCGAAGATCCATTGTTTTGAGGGATCGTGGGGGGAAGGATTTGGATGTAGCCTGGTATAGATCTCCATATACTGCTTATGAAGGGAATCAGATTTTGACTTCCAGTAGCTACAATCTTCTGATAATGGCTGTTTATCCTTGCGAGAAAATTTAAATGTTCCCTGTAAATAGAATTCGCTTTTCCGGACAACTTCCCTTCCAGCCTTTCCAAGAAGCATAAGATTAACTAAAGTTGAGCAAAAAAGGCTCTGATACCGGCTTAAACGGGCTTGCGGCTCGTGCCATCCTGGATCGCTTATTTCCTCGCTGATCAACGGCATAGCGCTTGTCGTGAAAGGAGACAAGGTAGACGACCCCGACCGTGAGCTTGCGAGGCTATGGAGTATCGTCATTGCGCGTGAGTACGGGAGGGCGTTGTCTGTCTGACGCGCCGTATCCATCAACATTGATGGCAAGATTGTGAAGTGCAAGTTGGTAGAGACCTCTGGAGGAGGCGGCGCTTTTCCACTTTTCCTCCTGGTAGTCGGATGATGCGTGTGCGTGTGTGCGCGTTCTTCTTGGTGCGTGTGTGCGCGTTCTTCTTGGTGCGCGTGTGCGCGTTCTTCCTGGTGCGTGTGTGCGCGTTCTTCTTGGTGCGTGTGTGCGTCAGCTTGCGACAAGCTGTGGTTCTTGTAGCTTGTAGTTCTTGGTCGTATGTTCGCGGATAGTTCGCTGGCAGCCTGCCAAGGTTTGGCGGATTGACCTTGTAGCCGCCACGTGATGGTTCACGTGATAGACGCATGTTGGTTTACATGACCAACTCCAACCCCTCCCTCGACCTCGGCGAGATAATTAATATCATTCAAACGCAATCATCGTCACCATGGCACCATCCACGTTTTTGATGACCTCAGAAGCTCTTCATATCATTCTGCACTCACACAATAGTCCCTACCGAGTCAAGGATCGACTAATATACGCTCAGGATGCCTTCGCCGACGATACATCAACTAACTGGAGCGAAAGTGGAACTCCAGCGCCCGATGCCCAAGACAACGACGTTCTGCGCTTCACAACTGATCACTTCCCTCGCGATTATTCAATGGGCTTTGTTTTTGGCACTGATCCAGAGCGTTGCGACGTGCTTTTGAGTCCCCCTGGCACTAAGGGCTTCAGCAGGAGACAGTTTGCCGTTACCTTTAATCCACAGACAAGAGTGGTTCTGCTGAGGAACCTGGCAACACATGGAACGCCGGTTCGTTTTGCAGATAGCAATGAAGTTACCGGCTTCAAATCACAGAGAGTCCTAAGTTCACAGTCACAAACCAGTATTTTTCTACCAAGAGTAAAAATTGAATTACTTAGTCTCATAGGAGACGGATTTGAAAGCGAATATGTACAGTACTTCAACAAACTAGCATCCGCGACGCCAAATCTTAGACAGATGCAACTTCAGAGCTCCGCCGAAACAACGTCCACCAGTATCAGTATTGCCCCGAGAAGATACACACTAGGCCCCAAGATCGGCCAAGGCTCTTATGGCGTCGTGCATCGCGCAACTTGTCAGCAGACTGGCGAGATGGTCGCTATCAAATGCTTCCATACTACGTCACACAAAACCAATCCTTGGATGGAGAGTAGTTTGCTTTGTTCCTTCCAACATGTATGTATATATGCATATGTTTTAAATGTTTTTTTGTGTCCCTCATGGACTTATCTTGCAATAAAAGAAAAACCACATCAAGTGCCGGCTGTACCCTGTCGGAGGTCCAACAGTACCAGATATATGCGTTTATTGTAATGTAGCTG
This sequence comes from Conoideocrella luteorostrata, assembly GCA_032433595.1. Taxonomy (NCBI): domain Eukaryota; kingdom Fungi; phylum Ascomycota; class Sordariomycetes; order Hypocreales; family Clavicipitaceae; genus Conoideocrella; species Conoideocrella luteorostrata. Next base: position 49,339 of record JASWJB010000024.1, read on the forward strand.
AAAGCCTACTGCTAACTTAACTTATGATAGGATTATATTATTCGGTTCCATGAATTCACGCTCCGTGAACCAGATGGCCCACGGCTCGTGATGGAGTTGGCACCACTCGGCGATATATATGCCCAGCACAAATTAGAGCTTTTTAGCAGCCGAGAAGCCAAGATGGTTATACGCCAAGTGCTCCAGGGATTAAACTATTTACACGGTAAAAAGGTAATTCACCGAGACGTGAAGCCTGGCAATATATTGGTAAAATCTCGTTATCCTATTCACGTTAAGCTTGCCGACTTTGGTGTCTCGAGCTCTGGTCGTGATGAGTATCAGACTTTTTGCGGCTCTGCAAGATATTTAGCCCCTGAGAACTATGACCCACCCTACACGAACAAGGTCGACATATGGCCCATCGGGATTATCGTTGCGGAACTATGGCTTGGTCTGCCAAAGTACGAAAACCGTGAAATGTGGGCGAATACTCTTGATGAACAAATATCAGCAGCAAAGGGGTTTTTATGGTACTTTCTTTCTCAAACACTCCAGAAAGACCCGAAATGTCGACCTACGGCAGCCCAGTGCTTGGGCCTGGATTTCCTGCATGACCTATGGTCTGCTGCTGCTCCCTTGCAACAGGGCTGCCTTAATGAAGCTCAAGAGCCAACTGTTTTGAATACAAATAAGGAGCTGCCTGATACGGCCATTTACCAACCAAACCATAATGAACCACCATCACCACACCAAGGCAACAATGATATGGACGCGCCGCCTGATGACGCGACCGAACGGCAAAACACTATAAGCTTCCTGTTTCACCAGTACCAAGAGCTCCACGAGTCCGCCAGCAACTCTACACTACCTTCTGTCGTTCCGCCGCAAGCCGCAAGTTATTGCGCTGCCGAAGAAAAAGAAGATCAAAGTCAAAGTCATCGATCACCAAATCACGGTCAACGTCATCGACCACCAGATCATAAAGAGCGGCGCATACCGCGTTGGGTTGGTCCTGATCTAAAATTATTCTACCACCGGGATAAAGAAATTACCTACCAACCTATAAAGAAGTATATTAACATGACGAATTATTTATCCATAGTGGGTGCTGATAGGAGACTCTTGCGTAAAGGCAGAAAAGCATTTCGATGTGTACTTAGGAAGGGCGGACACTTTCAAGGCACATATATGTCTTACGATGATGCAAGAACATTCTGTCATGACCAAGAGATTAACACTTCTCAGCTAGAAACTATCATAGAGGCATGCTTAACTAGCGAATAAATTCTCTTGTTTCTGTCCGTAGTCTACAGAACAGCTTCACTCCCTCACAAAGCATTAGGTATATACACCTATTGCTTTATGTGCCTTCATAAGTAGGTGAAGGAGAGCAATTTGGAACAGTGGGAATGTCACGACTGGAGTACTGGTAAAGCAGCGTGATGGACAAGACTTCCAAAGTATTCGTAGCTTCTTAGCAACAAGGTAGCACTGTATTGTGAACGGTCTTAATCTCTGGCCTTCTAATAATCTGGTCCCCTCCTTCTCTACTTATGCTTCGCTGTTCCCCCGCAGCGAAGAGTTTGCTAGCTGTATGATACTCTCCTCCAATAGGCCAAGGTGCGTCGCTAGATTCACGACGTCACGTGGCCTCTGAATGCCCTCACAAGCAGTAGTCTCTGACAGGATATTAGCAGGAATAGATGAATTTAAGTATGTTGAAGAGCGTAAGCAGTGACATTGATAGGTGATCTTCTGACTTGAATGATGCCCTCTGAAGGGCATCGTGACCCTACTATATAGTCCTTCAGTGACCGGGAAATTCCCTGGATTCTACGCTCCTTGGCATCGTGCCACTATCATACGAATCTAGCTAATACGAGGCAACAGTCATTTCCGAAGGTGCCACTCTAATCTCAACAACACTAGTAAACCTGTAAGGCAAACTGTAGAGTTGAAGTCAAATCAATTTACTGTTTTCACGTATACATTTGCCACTGTCGAGATAGCGGGTTATTGTCGTGCGAGGCGGCTTGTTCGTGAACTTGGATGTGACATGAGCATCGCCTTGCAAGGACGGAGGCAGACACCCCGCCACACCAGGTAAAACAGTCAATTCTTTTGTACTTCACATGTAGAAGGCAGGTCATTAGCCTGTTAGACTTGCGGGCATGCAATCTAATGTCTGGCAAGTTGTCAATTTGTGTACTTCCGTGACATCGTCTGCCCTAGGGTCCTGGTGCTTTTGCCAACAGGAAACTCAAAGCCTAAAAAGCGGGAGGCTGGGTGTTCAGTCTGGCCGCTAGAAACACAATCCCAAGGTGCGTCACAAGTGGCTACGAGCCAATGGTCAACAGAGCATACGACCAGTCTTAAAACGACGTGCATTGGTTGGGCGGAACAGGGACGCACCAACTTTAACCAAGCAAAACACGATGAAACCAGAAGTAACGTATTTGCGTATGTGAGTAGTAGATAGAAACTTACGACACTAGCGGGTGGGCTAAAGAATTCCGGCTGCACCCCGAGCCAATTAATGTCGCGCCTGGTACGGAGCAGAAGGACTGAGGACCAATGGCATCGTGATTAACACACGTCTGAAGTGCAAGCAAGCATAAGAACCAAGTAATGCAGCTTAGAAGCTCCTAGACACGGATGATTGTCCAACGCGCTATAGCGTTACAGCATTGAGAGACTCGATTGCGAACCCGCATATCATTGGCTTGAAAATTATCCCGTGATGCATCTCAGGATGCTACGTTCCCACAACATGAAGCACATCCCCCCTTTTCTTATCACCAGTTTTCTTACCTGCTCACTCACGAAGACTGACGCACTCTGTCGTCCTTATGCATAGAATAATGCTGACTTATTTTCAAATGGTACGTTACTACTCTGATTACGCTTACCCGGCTTCTGCAACAACCAAGTTAATTACGTTTACCCACAACTCCTTGTAGCCACTGAAGTGCGCATCCCTTTCGGCGCGGAGCCGCTCTCTTGAGTTTCTTACTGTTATTGTATGATGTTTGTTCTTGCTTATGAAGTATTCATCGCACTTCATTCATGGTGTCCTCATGATATTGCTAATCTTTCATCAAAAGGTTAGACATAACTGCAATATTAAATGTGGACTGACGTACGCCAATTGAGGCTTTATATCGCCATTTTGATCTATGAGGGACTTGATTCAGTAAGATTCGACTTAGTAATACTTGAATCGATAAGATTTAACTCAGTAAAGTCAATATTTGATGGTTCCATTTTGTATTGTGCCGTGAGATGGCTGGGGGTCAGAAGCACAGCCAATGTCCTTCACATATTGACATCCTGATGATCAACTGACCTCAGACACGATGTGCCGATCGCAGCCAATTGCCTACAAGGGTACCGATACTTGACTGGGTAAACGGAATTGTTTGGAAAGTCGGGTGCCAAGAGAGGTCTTGAACACCTATCAATCAACTTTGGCGCCGGTTCTCCATAACATGAGCTTTCTATGATCCTTATGACTAGTCACGCAATAATTATGTCGTTCATGCGCTAAATCAGGTTTTATTTGCACCAGCACCAAGTCACCAATCATTTCAGACTGCGTCTATGCGCAAGGTAATGCATTACGTAGCCTCGCGGACTAGTTTCAAACAGCGGTGATCGGAAGCAAATCGCCTCCTCCCTTGGCGTTTCCCTTCCAGAAAAACAATAATCTCGCCCGTTATTTGAACGTTGTTCCCTTCAATACAAGCTTGCTCCTAATAACCACTAGCAGAGCTACACTATTTTTGGTTTCTCCCACTACTTCTATCTGCAAGTTCATTCGTTACGAATGGCCGGCTTTCGAACAAAGCGTACATGGTAAACACCTTATCAGCCATCCATTTTAGTCCTGAGCTTGAAGACTAGATTGTTAGGGTGGGTGGCATGCATTAGTTCGGTAAGCCATAGGTTTGATTCGATCACAGTCTTTCTACGGGAGCACTGCGTGTCTCTCTTTCTAATAGTGTGACTGGTCTTCCCCACTAAGTTGTGGTGTGCGGCATTATTGGAACGTAAGCAGTACGGGTTGTAATGCTACATTCAATGCAGCCAGGTGTTGCATTCAGTATAGATGGTAGAACCAATTGAGGGGGTGAAGAATGGTCTCCCACATTGACTCTGCGACACAAAGCATAAAAGGGTCTGTTGCCAACCTGCCCGTGTTGCGTGCCCTTCTGGTCTGTCATCCTCGCTATCCACTCCTGAACATTCGATCAAGAAATAACAAGACTACAAGTAAGTTGAAGCAAAATTGTTATAATATGAGTTGGTGCTGACATTTGCAAGGATGGCTTACGAAACAGATCCTCATATTTCCGACAAGTCTATACCCGTTAATACGTGTCTTTACACTTCAAGCACCAAGACTGGATTAGTCAAGCTCTCAGATTGTGGAAAAGAAGACTGCCCAAGTTCTGACCAAAATCCCAACAACAAGTAGTGCAGCTGCTATGCATCACCGAGCCGAGCCTGCGTTAGGTGGAGACTCATAGTTGTGGAGGCTGGTCTTGGTGCGTTCCGACTTTGATGCTAATATTGTGTATTTGCATGCTTATTGAGGCTGCTTTCATTTTCATGTTGTCTCAGTCAGTCTTTACCTTAAAGTGTTATTATAGCTAGTTGTCACCTAGTTATGACCGCAAGTCGGACGTTACAATACGCTGTGTACTAGCACATACTATCATTTAAGACAAATTTGCGAAGCCATCTCTCCACCTTTTTAAATAAGATACTGGAACTCGTTTGCAGATGTACCAGTTAGCCAGGTGCGGATTTCCTTTAACGCATCAAGGTCATTGTCCTCTCTAGCTATAGTCTCATTCCAATCATGCCAACCATGTGTCCTCTTGATAAGCTCGAGACTCTCTCCAACTTTAACGCAGCTCTCAAAGTCGATAATAACAGCAATGTTCTCCTCGGATATCATTATGTTCATAGGATTAATGTCGTTATGAATAAACCCAAGACCATGGAGATGCTCGATTCCAGCTTTAATGCCTCCGAGATAGAGCTCTGCAGTCTCAAGTGATAGTTGCCGATTGCTGAGAAAGTCTTTCTTATTGAGACTCGTAGGATTAAGTAAGGTCATTAAACTTTGAGGGTATCGCTGAAACGCAATTCCGTCGACACGATCGCCTGAAGGCGTACAGCCTAAGTAGGTTGCAATGTTCCGGTGTGGGTTCTGAAGGAGCATCTCACAAACGCGGATCTCGCGAATTAAATTCGCGCTCAAGCTCGAAGTAGAACTATAGTTGTTTAAGTTTGGTCTTTTGATATAGACTGAAGTGTCTGTGCGGCGCAAAATCATTGTCTTCGGCGGTAACAGCGGTTGGTAGTCAGTCGACGGTATACGTGTGACGTCGTAGAGCTCATCTGTACCAATGGTGGGTTTCTTCCTCTGGCGCCGACATCCTAGGAAATATTGACCATCTTGAAAGAATAGAACTTGTACATGGCTAAATTCTATCATCTCAGGGCCTGTTTGAGTAAAAACCTGTCGCTCGTTGATTACTTGACTCATACTGGCAAGTGCTTGGTGGTGTTCATGGAATTGTTGTTCAAAGGCAAGTGCAGTTTGCTAGGGGGATAAAATGGGGAAAAGGGATAATGATGCTAGGACTTTGTCACGTGGGTTCCAGTTCTAGCCCAATCCACAAGCGACCATATGTCACCCCAACCGCCCAAGTCAACACAAACAACGCCAAGGTTTATCTAAGTTGTATTGAAAATCTTCCACATATTTACTTAAAACGCCGCGCACTGCGAAATATAACTCACGGCGCTACAAAAAGGCAATTCGGAGAACGAGATGCCATAAAGACCAACGAAAAGATGATGCTGCCACCATGTGAAGGTCCTGCCCTTGATCAGTTCATCTACCATGACGCCCCGATTGAATGGCTCGAGAGACTTGACGAGAACGACAATTCCCAAGGTTATGTCTTTCGCGTCCTTATTAAAGGCAAGGAATATGCGATCAAAGTTGTACGTAATAGATCTAGGCTTCTGCAAATAGTACTACTCGCCAGTTTAACACTATATTATAGTTCAAGTTTTATAATCCTATGAACACTGAGTACTTCTGGGGTCCTATGCTCGGCGAGGACACACCTTTAGACACAGCTGCATTCTACACTGATCCATTCTACGCCGAATGTAGAGCTTACGGTCGTATACAAGAAGAAATTAAACGAAACAAGTTAAGCAAAGATATAGCAGTTCCTTGCTATGGCTATCTATTCCTGCAGGAAGAAGATCAAATTGTGCTTCACGAACGCGAGCTTGACCTTGAGCTTTGGAACATTAATGTGGACTATCAGAGATTAACACCTGGTGGATTGAACCCCAGAGCTATTGTGAAGGACATTGCGCCAGCAGAAACAGGGGTTAATGGCGATAGCCTTCAGAAAATTCTCCGCGATGTCACAAGTCTTAACAGACAAGGTATCTACAATATGGACATTAAAAAGGATAACTACCGTGGAGGTAGATTAGTGGATTTTGGTTCATCGTGGACCAAACCGCATTTGCTCTTAGATGCCTGTAATGCTAGACAGAGCTATGCATCACGGGCAGCAGACAGAGCTATGTTCGACGAGATGGTAAGGGAGGAAGAGATTCCAAATCCGAAAGGAGTGAAGGCAATTCATGTCATGAAGAGGAGATCACAGGTTATCCGAGAGTAATTCTATCTAGCAGGAATATAGATATCAGGTTATCTACTTGTATGAGATGCCAATAGTTAACTTAGCGGGCTCTAAGGCGATTGCGGGCAAGATCGAGTAGAGAGGCCTCAACAATTAATCTTTATTATTCTCTTTTTTTTTTGTCGAAAAATAAAAATAAAAAATCTGATTTACAATTTCGGATGAGACTATATTCCGTGCATCGCACTGCAATAACAAAAGAAACACACCCTTTCAGATGCTACACGTCTATGAATATACCTATAACGCGAAAGTCGACGCGTGTGGTCGACGCGTAGTGTCACCGCGTAGCGTGCTGAGTATTGTTGACACTCCTATGTGTCTGTTTGGAAGGTGGCGTCGGCTGGTGTGACGTTTGACTGGAAATTGATGGACTTTTCTGTGCTCTACCTTGGATACGACTTGCACAGTATGCTCGACTAAAGCGAAAGTTACTTGGGGGATACTTCGGAATAACATTATAATCTGGGTGTGTAAGAGCCTGTCAAGCAGACTGGATGCTGTTTAGGTGAACAGCCTTGCCGTCTGACGAGCAAAACCACATGAAACAAGACCCGTAGAGTGGGCCTTGGGGGGCTGTCCCCGGGGTTGTTGTCTAAATATTGCTTAACAAATCGCATTTATAGTTACCAGCTGCCCCAACTACTCGCTTAACCCCATTAATCAGATGGGAGACTAAAGTGGGTTCTAAGTCGTCTAAGACTTACTTACTATTGGCCGGTTTTCGGGGAAAACAATGAAGGGGGGAGAGGGCAGGATGGGTGGCAGGGACCCCGGAGGCTTTTGCGAACCACGACGAGTTCGGGGCTAAGTGTATGAGGCAGCATGTCGCGGTCACAAACGCGCCACGATTGAGTTCGCGTAACCTCATCAACATCTTACAAAAGCCACTTACGCGAACGACCGATAGGGAAGCAAGCAACGTTATTATGTTTAGGGCTCTGAGAATGATAGCCAATTGCGAGGCAAGGGAGGGCAACTTCCTATGTGACGTGGCTTTGGCTAGTGGAGCGGCTGGCTGTGGATCAACAGAACATGAGACAATAACATATCCAAATAATGTGTGCAGGACGGCTCGTTTCGCATGAATTGTTTTTGTAACGTCAAATAGGCTGACAGAACTTCTTCACCTCTCCTGTGCTTCGCACGAATCCTTCTGCAGGCTGCAAGGAGATGGGGCTAACGATGACTCTAAGCCGCTAATGAACGTTGTTCGTTTGCTACGAAAAACACTCTAGTGGACGCACTATACCTGATTTAATTCTCAGCCTCGTTTTCCTCGGAAAATGAGTGATTAGATCGGTTCTTCAGCAACTATATGAAGGCCTCATTCGTCCCTCGAGGAATTGTAAGAGCTGATAATGCTTATTTTATTTCATGTTGACAGCTTTATCACTTGTCCTACTCTTCTGAGACTCAAATCAAGTGCTAACCTTGCGAATCATCTTATGTTCCTGACTCACAAAAGTCATTGAGTTAAAGTTTTGTTTGAGCAATTCAAGCGCCCTGAAAGTTGACACCCATCATGAGCTCTCATCAAGGAGCGCTGCAATCAGTCCCAGCAACGAGCTCTCAACCCACTATTCCACCCACATGCAACCAAAGACCATGTGAGCTGGTTGCAAAAAAGAGCACAACAAATTACATACCGCACATTAAATGTTTACAGTGCGAAAAGGACTTCACCGACGACGAGACATTTTACAACCATGCGGATATACGCCATCCAGTACACGCTATAGGTTATTATCAAACACGCCAGAAAAACGACAAGCGCTATGTTCTTATAAAAACAAGTGAAGTTCGGGAAAAGAAGTATGTCAACATAGCTCAGGGCAATGTTCATTGTCCACTGCCAAAATCAAGGTGCAAAGCGTCGTATCGTACGACAAATTTCATCAGACACCTTCGACTTGCTCACACAAACACAACATCTAAGTGTCCCCGCTGCAACAAGGGCTTAAGTAAATCATCATTAAGGTATCATAAGAAGAGGTGCCGTGTTAAGGCCGAAAACTCGAAGGAGCCTCATCCCGCTCAAACTTTGGAGGTGACTGCAGCAGAACAAGACAATGCTCTCACCAACATACACAGCTCCAATCGCTCCTTGAGCTCATCGCCATCGTCCATGAGGGATAGCCCGGAGCCTCAAACGTCACAGAAAGCTGTTTTGCCCACCGATCAATACTCCACTCTAAGCTACCACGCTGGGTCACAGGTCGCGACTCCAGATGCGGAATCACAGAAGGCTCTTGGGCTCAATATACTATATTTGGATTGCACCAAAGATGACTTTGAATTCTCTCAGTTGATTGCGGGAGACACCTTGGACTATGAGACCTGGAACATCGATCCCAATTTGTATTTCTGCCATCAGCCTGAGATTCAGCACAACAGTTACCCCGCAAGACCAGGAGTAATAGCCGAAGAACTTGAAGAATCCTTGGCGTTAGGTGCTGGCAACCTAGGTTGGTGCAACAGCGACGATATCGGAGTGCCAGTTACACCAGTCACTGGTTATAGCAACTTACTTTAGTATCTTGTTCAAAATTTATTCATTGGCACGAAGCGTAAGAGCTTTTAGTGAAGTCCTCATTCTTTAATTACTGACTACATGAGCGTTGAGACGGAAAAGGTGGCTTTTGACTTTGGAAGCGGTTGGACAAAGATTTAGCGCTGGGAATCGAAAGATGCTTGGTGTGTCTTGTGCTGAACCTGGCTAGCCCAGGTTTGTTTCAGAAATTCAGAGTTGCGGGAAGTGAATGAACTATGATGTAAGGTCGAAATTTATGTACCATCTCGGTGGGCTGTTTTTTACCTACGATGATTTCAGGTGATTTGTGGTGACCTCCAGGAAGTGCAATCGACCTTTGGCATCTTTCAGTGCGCCCATATCGGCTTACACTTTGCAATATAGGCAAACAAGAATAGATAAGGCTACGAAGACGTGAAGAACTCGAAACTCGGCAGAGATATAACGAAAGCAAAAAAAGTGAAGTATGAAATTAAAACTAACTATACTGCGTATCGGCATATATCCTTGTGTATCTGGCACTTTAGGGCAAAGCAAATACAGAACAGCTTGAAACAATGCATTATACAAAAGAATTTCAAGCAGATTGGAAAGCTTGAGGATGATAGGGCAGCAAGTATTAGCTTAATAAGTGGACAATAGACAATCTTGCACTAGAGCCGCATTCAATTGATCTGATTGGATGATAGATATAGGCATAGATAATTGAATTGATGATGATGCCGCTGAGAGGGGATTCCTCTCAGCTACTAGAGAAAAAGGGGCGCGCGCTCCACCCTAGCGGTGTGCGCTGTTACTTTAGTCCGAGCATACTAGCTACTCTACGCGTGCGTGCCGTGCAACAGACAACTACTAGCTGATCCCTAGACAAGATCAAGGCTTATTTCTGAGCAAACCTCTATGTAGGCACAGCAACTCAACGTAACTTTGCTAGCACAACGAATAGACACTGTCTCGTTATAGCTTAAAACTAATCAAGTCGTGACTCTAGAGTCATTCTCGTCATTCAAGCATGAGACTGATCTATCAACACGCTAAATGCCACCCTTAAACAGATGGGAGTTGGCAGCAGGCAGCTAGCTACTGTCTATGTCTGCTGACTTTGCGCTGCGTTGGGCATTCATTCGCTTGCTTTGCATGCTCTCCTGCTGATGCACAAGTATTTAAAGTAGCCACCGGGATTGGACCCATTAAAAGCACTTGCGGCGGCAGAGAGAATTATATCAGACTATTAACGTTTGTCCCTGACAAGACAATAATGAATCGCGGCAAAGGCCGTCTGATTCAACCATTTGCTAAAAGAATGCAAGTTAATTAGCGCAGAAGACTGATAGACAGATGCATGAACCGCTCCAATATAGAAGCACAATCACAAGCAACACACAGATTCCACCACAAGAGCCCGATAGTAGGCTGATGAGCCGGCATGTTTAAACACGAGTTAGGCTCTAAATAACGGGCCGTGACGTTGCCATGAATTGTAGACAATAGCTGACTCAATAATGCAGCGGGCCACGCTTGATCATCGACCAATAGCGAAGCATGTTGGTAGAGATATCGCCGAGCGCTCCGCTCTACAAACTGGCGAGGGAGTGCGAGAGACTATTTTCAAGTCCGTTGGCAAGGCGGCGTGGCCGAGGGCCGGACTTGAGGCTTATATGTAGCCATGGGCTGACGGCGGGGAAAAGGGATCTTTAGCAGATGAAGCAATAGTATTCCTAACTACCAGCGAGTGTCTGATCTAGAACCAGGCATCGCATCTTGTGTTCCTTCAACGCAGCAGGTTCTGCTTTCTATCGCCAAGCCCTATCCCAACATACCACTAAGCAACATAGATCCAACAGGTATTCAATTTTATTTCTTCTTCGGTAACGGAAGAGGTTTTGGCGTTTTAGGAGGCGGATCGCACGTTTCGTGATTGGCAGCGAGGAAAGTTCGTGGCCGGCCACATTTTGGGCATGGCGATCCTCTGTCTTTCGGCATCGCGATAACTCTTACACCATTGTGTGGTAAATTAGGGTTGCATTCGAAGCCGGGCAACCCCGCGCTTGGCATTCTGGCTGGTTGAGCGGCTTTGAAATAGTGGAATATTTGAACGCAGAGACTGCAAATGAGTCAGTCGATCGTAGATAGAGAGGCCTCGAACTAGACGTACACAGCGGGCGGCCTGACTTGTGTCAAGGCAATAAAATATTGAAGAGCCAAGAATGTGCGATGAAAAGCAGATGACAAAGTGCGTTATGAGTGCGTGGCCCTGAGTAGGCTTTTATAGAGGCAATCCCAGTGACTGCATTTTAACAGTCGTATTACACTGATACGGCGGTTACGGCATTCATTCAACAACTAGAAAGAACACTGGTTCAATGATCTCAATACTGAATAGAAGTCAGCTGATCAAAAATTCTCATTTGCTTTGGTGCGTACGCGGCATTTGATCATGACACGCTGGCTTTTGCCGCCACATCACGCCATGATTGTGGCGAGCCTGATCTCTTCTTTTAATCCCAGATTTAGACACATGAAACATTACATAGCCAATTGAAGGCATGTTGTGGTTTGTCTCCTACCGCCCAGCATGAGTTACCGGCTCTTCATTATGCACTGCGGTGCCTCAAACACTAGAAGAAGTATTTTTGTTGACGCGAAGTGTCGGCTGCATATGGTCGGGTCTAAATGTGATTATACAAGAGCAGGGGTGTGAGTTTTGGGGTGTCACATCATTGTGACGAGGCCTCATTCTCATGCGCCAAGGTTGATCATTGCTCAGGTCGTTCAATTCGTGTGGACAGCGCGTTTCCATGGAAGTAAGCTTTTCACGCCACGTAAAGTAACACGCCTGAACTTTCCCACAACTCTCGGAGCCATACTTTCCAATCAAATAGCTTGTTTACCTCAAGACCCAAGACAAGCATCGGCTATGCGACATTAGCCATCCACGGACGCGGTGTTTATTGAGCTCTTATCCGTAGCGGCAAGCACACAGCATAGCTACAGCCTTGGTGCGGTTGTGCCAGATATCATTGGCGAAAAAGCTAGGACGAACGGCACGGATGCAGGGGCTTGTGTTAGACTAGGGTGTAACGTTACGTGCCATTCTCCATGAGATGTGTGGTATGCGACGTTTGGTGTTTTTGCCACGTCATCGACTTATGCATTTGTGAGGTTGGTTGAGTGTTTCGGCGGCTTCAGTTTATGCCGCCATTCCAGTGGCAACTGACATCTCGTCCAAAGCTACAAGCTTGACTTGTTAGAATCACACAAACAGTACCGGGCTTCAGATTGCCTGTTTGCGGATGCACTGATGGTCTCAATCGAACCCTTGTTTGTGATAACTCCAAAGTCAGCTACATCACAACAGAGAAGGCTGTACATCGGTCTGCGAAGATCATTAATGCTCTAAGCCATGCGGAGCCCTGGCCATGCACGAGGTCATACACTCAGCAGTCAGGTTGTGGCATCCATCCTTTTCACGCCGCACGCTAAGCGTGGGTTCGCGAAAGAAAACGCAGCTGCCGATGACGAAAGCCAATTATTTGCTAGTATCTCGACAATCCTAGAACAGAAATAGATGCTGAAACTTTCCCATTCCCAAAGAATGCTCCACTTGCCAATTGTTATGGTTTATCAAACTAAGTTAACCCTCAAATTACATAATTTGGCTGTAGTAAGTAGAAAGGCTACGAGATATCCAAGACCAATTAATTGAAGTGTGTTGAAGATGCCCCACACGTGTGTGGATATGCCAGAGGCGCAGCCCACTTCAGCCTTGTTCCATCGAAATATCAGTGCGTCACTGGAAAGTGCCCACGAGCCACGTCAGACCCTTGCTGAAATGGTGTGATTGGCGAAAGATGCACCCATTTCTCTCATCCCAGGCTGGTAAATCATATCGGTTGGATGAGAAGAGAGCGCTCTAACAAAGCACATTTGACGCGGTGTGCCAAAACACGATGACACGAGTAATGGCGTGAGTTTTCTTGTATATTATTGTGTAGATGCGTCATGGCCCTCCTAACCGGTTATGAGCTACACGAGTGACTGTGGAGCGCGTCTGAATGTCAAAAACATTGAGATACTAGATTGCGGACTACACGGACTATTGGCTTGTACATCAACGCGCATCTCGGAATGTTACATCCGCACGGCATGAAGCATCCTATCTCTTTTTCTTCTTTGCGCCACTTTTTTCTTTCACAAAAGCTGACTGATCTGTAATTCTTGTACATAGAAAGAAGTATAAGCAACACCAAACAAGCTAGGTACGTCTGTCCATCATTCCTCGTAACCATTGAAGTGCGCCATTACCCTTACTTGATGATTCACTTTTTCGGTGCGGAGCTGCATTCTCCAGGCCTTTGCAGTCTCTGTTCGCTGCTTTATAGAGAGCTGTTGCATCTTCGAACCAATATGGTTTATGACCAGATGGATTTTGAATATTAGTCATATTTGTTGTTTGTTCTTGATATTGCTGGCGCGTGGTGCTCTTGTTCGAGGGTATTTGGGCGGTTTTTTTATAATGTCCAGTTTTGTGAGTGGATAGAATGCGAACTTTATCTGACGAGGTGGATTCTCCATCGCGTAGTATTCTTCGCACTTCGTTCATGGTGTTTTCACGATATTGCTCATCTGTTCATTGATATATCAGAAATGACCGTGGCATTATAGATCGGCTTACATACACTTACCTTGAGATCTTCTGTCACCATTTTGATCCATGAGAACTTGGTTTAGTAGAGCGTCGTAGAATGGACGGTGGGCAATCAGTGGTAGACGGAAGGATCCAACAAGCAAGCACATTAATTCATCATGAAGATGCCCTCATACATCTACTCGGAAACGGATATGTGGTATATTTATTGAAGAACTTGCATGCTGTAGCTTTTTACGGTAGGGAGTGCGGCATGCGGACCATGCAAGTGTTGTACTTCGCCCACATTCCTAAGAAACACACGTATCTCTCGTAACGGAGTGGCAACATACCAACTTATCACAGGCTTTATAATGCATTATTCACGCAGATAGGTCCCAGTAGCACATGCAGGCAGGCAAATCATGTATGCCAGCTGCAATTCGCTGCAACCAGCATTCTCAGCGCAGCTGGCTTTGAATAGTAATGATACGCGAATACTGCCCAGTTTTGGAGGCTGGAAGCCCAAATAAGTCTGTAACCAATGACACTCATTTAGCCCTATGGAGCTGGAATCTCGGTATACATCCCGTCATCAGCCCGCAAATGTCGTCATCTACACGCGTGTACAATCTCGTCCATTGGCTAGAGGCTCAGAACTTGAAAGCACCAAGAGCAGCGGTAAGTAATGGGTCGGCAAGCATCGTTTCGGAAAATGGCCGCGGAATAGAAAGTAGTTGTTTAGCTGTGGACCCTTTGGATGAAGCATAGTCCCGTGCTTGTTCCTATTAGCAGTAGAGGTGGAAGAGCACGACTACAATATTTCTTTCGGGCAATGTGAAGAAGTGTATACACGTATCGGGAGAGATTTAAGCCTTAAAAAATTGAACCATGAGTCTCCTATCCTATAGTCTGCTACAGGTTCTGCGGTGCATTAGGTATCATTCTCCGCTTGTCCACCCAGGCACAAATGCCTCATGGTCGCGCCTTCAGGGATACACACTTTTGATTGAATCTGACGAGACTGTCGGTACATCCGTATCTAGAGGGACACACTCTCTCAGCTATTGCCCGTCTCGATGAACACGTCCCTACCGCGAAGCGTGGACGCGTATGGTTGACGCGTAGGACTGTCGCGTATGGCGTTGAGTATCATCGATGTTGCTACGGCTATGCTTAGGAAGTGGCGTCGGCTGGCTCAAGGGCTAACTAAAAATTGACGGTTTGCCTATGTTCCGACATAGCCTACGCTCAAACACGAATAATGTTCCTTCGGAGATACTTTACGGTGACATGGTAGTCTAGGCTAGTAAAGGACTTAACGAGCACAATAAATGCTAGTGCGATAGCAACCTTGAAACAAGACCCGCAGGGTTAGTGTCTAAATACTGCTTGATAAGGCGCAGTTATGGGTGCTAGATGCTTAACCATTCGCTCAGCCCCTTTAATTGAATGGGAGACTAACACGGGCCCTAAGTCGTTGAAAGCACATATTACATGTGTTTGGGGGAAGGCTGAGGCTCGGTTTGCTTTGAAACAATGATTTGTTGCCCTGCGACGCGACGTGACGGGACAAGACATAGCGCGATGGGCGTGACGAGACGTGAAAGAGCCTACAGGCGCATGACGAGACGCAAGTAGGCCTCTGCTAAATACCCTGGCGCGCCAGCGATTTCAAGACGCATAAACGCGTATAACTCTTCTCGAATCAACACTGTCGCCTGTTCCTGTCGCGTAAGGCTTGGGATTGGGTTGGCCGTGAGCGAATCAT
The DNA here is from genome assembly GCA_032433595.1 of Conoideocrella luteorostrata. Taxonomy (NCBI): domain Eukaryota; kingdom Fungi; phylum Ascomycota; class Sordariomycetes; order Hypocreales; family Clavicipitaceae; genus Conoideocrella; species Conoideocrella luteorostrata. The sequence goes on from JASWJB010000024.1 coordinate 64,995, forward strand.
CATGTGGTCCTGTGCCAAGAAGTGACTAGGGTCATTCATGGAACATCAAATCCGGCCAGGGATAGCCACTTGATTTTTAAGCAGAAAGCACAGATTAGACATATGTGCCAGGAGTATTGGTCTTGCAGCTGACTAGCGAATATCTCTGGCCACAAGAATGGCAGGTCCTCGTCGTAGTTGCCACTGCCTGCACCGTTCGGACGGCACCGCCAAACCTCACCAATGTCAAATTCTGTTTGAACCAATCAAGGTTGAATTCATCCGTGATTATGCTACTGGAGCTATGTGGAACTCGTATAGACTCCAGTCGCGTAATCTTAATACCATCCCATAAGAACGAATCCTAGACCACACCACGAAAGTATTCCCCTTGCAACGTGAGTTTCTCCAGGTATGGCTATATCATCGACGTTTCATATTATACGACACGAAATGTATAAAGGAACACAAAAATCTTGATTCCCCGCAAGAAAGTATGCCATAGGGATCTTCTCATGGAAACGAAGCATACATTTTATTACCATCTTCTCGTACATTCGTGTAAGCTCTGACTCCCACAAGGCTGGACTCTTTGTGACTTATTTTTCGCCCCAAACTTATTAATTTACAGGCCTTCAACTTACTTCTGTGGACAGCTTCAAGTGGTACCATACAAATATCGACGCCAGCCACAAGTCACGATCGGCTCTACTCTTGTTCTAACACGCTTCTAAAATGACGTCAAATAGCCATTTCATGCACACTGGACCCTTTCTTCGGCGCAACTTGATCAAGGGATTAAGTGCCCACCTCATGAGGAGCAACTCTGCTGCTAGTCTTCGTACTGCAATTTCCCATTCTCACGATCCCTTCATCGCATCATCGTACTATCGAAAACCTGGCTCAGTACTGTGCATTGAAGTCTTCAAACTTCGTCACAAAGACTCTGAGGATGTCAAATTATTTCAAGCAACTGCCGCTCTTCATGATATGTTTGTCACTAAATCACGCTGTAAAGTGACAATTCTTGACCTGAGCTCCCCTTCACCTCAAGTTCTACACTGCCAGAGCCAAATATGCGACTTGGTTACTTTAGAGGATCCTATTGAGCCCCATCGAATAGTGTATGTTAACCTACGCCAACCGTTTTGCGTCCAGCGAGACAGCATTCTAGTTAGTACACCAGATGGTGGAGGTTTAAGTTTGTCGCATTCATATCAGCTGCTCATCGAATTTGAAGCCGCAGGTGCGGCCTATTGGCCACCGCTCAATTTTCAAGAGCTCGGAATATCGACGGAGTCTTTCCAATCGCCTGAAAGACATTGGATTATGTCTACCAGACTCGACAACCCATCCCGACAGTCAGATGATCGTCCTAGTCCTAGTCTGTCCCTAGGATGCCTTCTGGACCAACTTAACTATGAGACCAACTATGTCATGGACTTTGATCTTCGTTGGGAGGCCGCTTGTACAATATTGCAAAGGCTCGCGGATAATGACGCCGATATCGCCGATGGCCAAATGCTATCTCGGCATATGCCACCCGATGGCGACAATCAAATCGTACTCAGCAACCCACAACTTAGAAACCGGTTCCGCCAAGGTTTGGGTGAAGTGCATTATCTCGTGCCGTTGAACACTGCGTTGTCATTGGACCGCTACCGGTGTATCAGCTGTGGCCTATGCCATACGTCTATCGATCAGTTGCAGCATCATTTGAAAGAATCGCACCCAACATACGAATATATTCTAAGTTCCACCGCTGAAGGACCATTGTTTCGGGTATCTGCTCTTGAAGAATCGACAATGTCTCATCAACGGATTAATCAGATCAGGTAAAGAAGAATCTCATTCGAAAGCGATCAAAAGCTGACAGATGTCTCAAGTTAACAGCGAGGTCTACAGTTGGGCAAGGATAGATCTGCTAGCTGCAAAAAAATGGAATACTTGGATATAAATCAGATTTGAATAAGTATATGGAGGATAATAACATCTTTTATCCAACTGGAGAATGCCCAAAGCTTAGCTGGATAATATGTCAGATCAAACGGTGCTTCATCATGAGGTTCTAGTACGACAATAGCTTAATCCAAGTCACTACTGAGCCATGGTTGCAATTTGTTGTAGATGAACCACCCTTGACGCTAGATATGATCGGAGAGCATATCATAGTCTTGGGCTTCAAAAGACTGTATAGAAATGATATCCTTCTGTGACTGGTATTGCGCAATTAATATCCAAATCTATGCCAGACATTACACACATTATACCTATTGAGGGCAGGTTGGAGTGTTTTTAGTCCCATCAACAGTGTTATGTAAAGTACAAAAGACAGAAGAGCCTAAGTATTTCATGAATAGCATTGCGGCAAATTACAAAGAGTATATACTAATTCTTCTCCCATAGTGTCTTCCCACAATAGTACTTAAACAGAGTTTGCCTTATCACTAGCGAGGCCAGACATTCTACGAAGTCTTTTTGACCTTTCGTCATTTAATTGCACGGCAGCCAAAAACACACCAGCAGCAAATAGAATTGCTGCGATAATGAACGGAAAAATCCAACTCACAGGCATTCTGCCAACCTGTAGTTGTCGTGTACCAATAGCCCCTGCAAGATAGCTGAGAGCAAAAATAATAGTGCAGTCCTGATGCAGTGTTAGCTCCCCGTTGGTTATTAAGGAAACCTTCTTTACCTTGTATTTAATAGCATACAGCCCCCCATAGCCCAAAATGCCCCAGATGAACACGTATCCGACAATTAGTGTGGATCGATTTTCTTGTGGAACTATCATCGCTCCATTCCAGTAGAGGGATACGAAATTCCAAGCAAGAGGTAGGGACATAACTGGGGAGAGAAGTGTTCTGGGATAGTCGCTAAATCTCAAGTATTGATCATGGCGGAGGTAAAGTGTAGACAGATTGATAAAATTGACTAATAAAGCCACTTCGGCCCAAACGAACCGAGAATGTGTAAATAAGGTAATAAATAGTATATGGGATAGATTATTCCCAATAAAATGAATGTCTACGCTTGTGTTAAAGAAGAGATCTTCGGGTTTTTGCAGAAAGTAGCCAAGAAAGTAGCCCAATTGAAGGATAAAGAGACCAATCCTATTTCCATTAACACCAACAAAAGAAGAGGAGAGGAGATTTGTCTCACCAGAATACATCTCCCATCACCGAGTTCATAGTGAAATTAGTGAGATGTAGATCATTTTGATACCAAACAGGTACAATAGACTCTGTTGGCGACCTGCATGTGGTGAAGTAGACTGAAATAGTTATAGTCGTAGACCATGACAAGAAGCAGAGCACCTTGATGAAATATAGCAGAAAAGTTCTTTTGGGAGTACAAGTTTCTTCTCTATGTTAATACTATGCTTTAGGACGAAGTTCTTCCGGGGGAATTGGAGCTCACCCTCTGACTGTCTTAACATCGTTGTAGTCCGTGGCTGCGGAGCCAACATCTGTTTGACAAGTTAAAAGTTAGTATGAACCAATAATCATTTCTTATTACAAGCAAATCGTCTGCATTTGTATATTGTCGTAGTGCCTGCGCTAGACTTGTCAGTTTGCTGATAGGCCCACTACGTAGTGTACGATATCCGTTTTCAGTAACCATCCGCACACAATGTGCATTCACCACGACCATGCACTTCCCAATCAGGAAACTTGTCACATTGCAGTCCATGCAATTGTCTCGCAATGTTTGTCTAGCTGGAACGAATAACTGCCGTAATCTACTACCTTGGCAATCACTGCTCATAATGCAGATTTAAGATGACTTTGAGTATGGACTTCTTAGCTAGAGTCCCCCGATGCGACGATTCATTCAATTTTATATAAATAGGATGGAATTGCCAAAACAATCGTCGGAGTTGATGTCTGCCTATGTTTCGAAAGAGGGCAACGTCATTTCTCATATGAGGGGAGATAAGGAACAAGAAGCCCAATACACTGCCTGTGCGCGAGAATCATAAATATGGCGAAATGGATTGCTCAAATGGTGGAAAATAATACTCAAAAACAGTCTCCGGCATCAACTATTAAAGCTAACACTAGTTTATTGCCTGGGATTTCGCAACACTGCAGCATTTTTCGCTCCTTTCAGATTATGTAGTGTTGCGGCCGGAAATTATGTCATATGCTTTTCGACCGTGAACCTGATGCTGGTGCTCTGAAAACCGCTGGTGCCCTGAAAACCGCTACTGCCAGCACTGCCCACTAGCGGAAAACTGGAAAATGTGCTAACCAGATAGTATTTAAAGGGCGACCCGCCCGGACTACCCCAGCGCAATTGTTAAACTCGAGTCTTTGGTGTATTAACATTTAATTTTGCAAACAACATGCGTCTGGTTGCTGTCCTAATCGGGCTTGGCACATTTGGCCTCAGTCAAGCGGTTCATGTTTTTAAAAACTCGACCGGTGCATCTTCGATTACTGAACAGCCATCTACCACTTCTACAACGTCCTCTATTCCATTAACATTGGTTCCAATTGAGGTCACCACACTTACCACCATCATTCCTGTGGAGCCACTCACTACATCCTTCTCGTCCGGCCAACTAGCAACAGGATCTGCACAGACCTCTACAGCGTCCATGACTGACCCGCTTTCGGGCACACTGGTCACCACCATTATTTTCACGACAATTCACACCTCCATGGTAGCTTGTCAGAGCAACAGTCCCTTGAAAACAAAAATATCTTGAGAGATTAATGAGTGATCTTGGTGATGGTGGGGCGAGATTTAAACAGGATGGCATGGGAATTAGTATTCAGTTGTCGTTAGTGACATAACATTGACCTTAAATATATCAACACTTATGAGAATTTATTTGCACCAGGTGCTAGAATCAATGCAGTCGTCTGCTATTGTATCAAACTGGAGACTGCGATATAACCATCGCAGATTAAGCGCTTGTAGAACCGTTGCCCCGGCCAATTTAAGAAGAGATATGTCAGCACGGCGCCTACCCAACCAATACGGAATTACTGCGCACAGGGGAGTGGCTGCATGGATACTTGCTGTATCGAAACTGTTTTCTGTAGCCCTTGGTCACGCGTCACCAAATTCACCCCAAACTTGAGAAGAAGTTGTCGAAATAGCAAAGAATGATTAGGCCCCGAATGGATGGCATGCATATTTAGCCAGACAGACAATTACATTTAAATTGTTCATAAGGTCACCGGAAGGACAAACTGTTGGGACTGATGAATTGTTTCTGTCTCCACCGATAACAGAAAACAGGATCGCGTGGCTTTGACCCAGGCTTGTCACTGAAAACGGATCCAGGGTACCTTGTCGAGACTAGTAAGCAATAAAAGGTTATAACAGTCAATAACGATATTCTACAACTTGTTGGAACACGACCAGCACGATCGCTTTTTCTTTTTTTTATCCTTCCAAAGCTTTATGTGCCTTGACCCACAATGCAGCGTCGCTTTCGGTCTCGCCTCATTGCAGCTCGCGCAAGCTCGGATGCTTGTGACCCCGAAAATAAGAACAGGACACTTAGGCTTCAGAGGCCGGCTCAAAGAGCTCCTAACCACTTCGTTGATCAGTCATCAGACTCCGCGTCATCAGATTCCTTCGATGAGGATCAAGCATGGGGTTCGAGTGACGCCAAATCGGTAAAACGCCACCAAGAGATTATGGATTCCCTCCCTAAGAATGGCGAGCCCATGTCCAACAAACAATTAAACAAACTTGTTGACCATTGTCGACAACTGGAGGATGAACTTGAGCTGCTATCAAGGATTTACCATGACGGCTCTAATCGATCTGCTAAAGACCCGGAAATTGGTTCGTCACCAGCTACTGAGTATTCGGATGTCGATGAGCGTCCAGCAACGGGCTCAACTATCAACAAGCGAAAGGACCATCATGTAAAAAGCGACTTAGACAATAAAATTTTGAGTAAGGAGCGTCGTCAAACAGCGCGCAGGTCCGTCGATAATGAGAAGTATCATAACAAGAGTAGCACCTCAACCGACAGTGACTCTTCCTGTTCCAGCGAAGAGAGACTTCAAGCTGCGCGCGGGCCTGTCAAATATGCGAAAGAACATCTTACGGAGAGTGACTCATCGACCGACAGTGACTCTTCCTGTTCCAGCGAAAAGAATCTTCAAGCTGCGCGCGGGCCCGTCAAATATGCGAAAGAACATCTTACCGAGAGTAACTCATCGACCGACAGTGACTCTTCCTGTTCAAGCGAAAAAAATGTTCAAGCTGCGCGCGGGCCTGTCAAATATGCGAAAGAACATCTTACCAAGAGTGACTCATCGACCGACAGTGACTCTTTCGGTTCCACTAAAGAGGGAGCTCCAGAAGCAGGCAGGCCTCTTCGTGATCAGAAGCGACATCATGTCAAAAGTGACTCGTCGACAGACAGCGAGTCCTCAAGCTCTAACGAAAAAGATAAAAGTTTAAGCGGCACTATCAGAGCCGTGATACGGCAGGATAAGAGTTTACCAACTAAAGATAAGTTTAATAAGAAGCTTACCGAGAACAAAGACAGTCTCAGTTTTCACAAAAAAAAAACAATTTCAGCCTCAAAGTAAGTAGCCCCCACAGACACAGATAGTTCATATACAGCCAATATTCACTTGAATCACTCTCGGACTCAAGCCAAATAAAGTTACATTTGCTGATTCCCCACCACGCCGCAGCCTTGAGTACGACCACATTCGACGTGTGCGACAAGTGAATGGATTTACTGAATTCCAGGTTATGTTTAAGCCACTCTGGTTAAGCTCTAAAAAACTGCCAGCTCAAGTGTTGGTAGATGCTGCGGACCTCGTAGAAAGTTGGCGCAGATTACCACTAGATTGGGATTCGGGCTACGACGTACAAGGCTGATGGAATTTGATATTTTTAGTTTCTTGTAGCTCGCAATATAACCCGTGTTTTGGAGATGTAGTCTAATACAAAAATTTTTATACACATTTGCTTGCAGAACCTGACCAAATGTCGCAGTCCAGGACCAGGCGGCTTAGTGGTGAGAATAGTAGCCCAAAATCCTGGCGATTCTGCCGTAGGAGTGCGAGTTGTTGGCAATAGTATGGTCCACCCATGAGTAAATCCCAGCCAGCTAGAGAGGTCGTCTGGCCGTCCAAACATATCTTCGCGTGTGTTAGTCAGTTGTATGTTAAAGAGAGAGTCTGCTTACAATTTGCAATATGCTCTATGTTCTAGAGAACACATCTCTTTGGCCATGTCGCCACATAGCTGATCAACTTCATCCTTCGACATGCCGAGATATTGGATCATAGGGGCATACGAAAAGGCTGTCAGTGCGTGGCAGAGCCCGATATTAAACCAACGAGCCACGCACCTCTCATGTCGACTATTGGACCAAGGACTGAGGCAGACTTTAGTGGTCTCTTCGTGAATATCTTCAAAGCCTGCCAAAGCCAGTTGTTCTCTAGTTCGATAAGGAAATACCTTTATAGAGCGACCATGCTTCTCCATCGCATGCAAAAGCTTATTCGCCCATATACTCAGTGGACTGATGTCTTTGATATGGCCATAATCGCATTGTGGCACCAAGTCCAATTCTACCTGCTCCCAAAAGCCCGTCCCCGGCTTAAGATGTCTATAAATTTGTCAATGATGGCCAAAAAGCCACGAGGAAAAGGGGGCCTCACCTGAAGATCTTGGAGTACATCTTCTCCCAGCATTGAACACTACCGAATAGTGTTCGAGCGTGGATAAGATCCCAATCATGTCCAACATTCTCCCAAGACCCCTCTATATCGAGTTCTATTGGCGGCTCCATGTTTTGCGGGATCCTACTGTCATAAACACGCTGTTCATTTCTCGCCCAGGGTCGCCAGAACTCACATTCTTGGTTGAATCATGTTAAGATCCACCCCGAGCACGGAAATCTGCGGGAATGCTCTGCTGACTATCAGAAAAAGGGACCGTTTATAGTTTTACATAGCACACCCACTTCGCGACCTCTACGGGCCAGATACCTGTGCCAGTGCCCAGATCAAGGATTCGGAGAGGTTGTTGGCATTGAACAGGGGCAGAGAACAGCACGTCGTTTCGAGCAAGTCTAAAGAACTCATGAAACATATCTAGCCGATCGCACTCTTCCTATAAGTCGCTTTAGAGTCTTTAGAGTCAAAACATGGGCCTGGATGTTGTAAATTTCTCCCACCTCATCAATAGGGAATATGTATTTACTTCGTCGAATGCGACTATCAGAGCCGTACCACCTTCCGAATAGATTCTGCACGTGCTGCAACTGCCGCACTGGCGGCAAAGGAAAGCTGCACCCGGTATTAGCTAACTGCATTGAGTCACAACTGGCAGCATGGAGCGACAATAGAGCCTACTGATCTTTGTTCTCCATCAGGCAATGATGTGACTACCGCGTGTCGTCTGGCAAGAATAAGGCTCGACCGTTAATTTGCTCATTGGCATTCGAATTTGCAAACGAAATATTACTAGCCAGACGGAGTGCAAATGCCTGGCAATGAACCAACACACTTAGACAAACCGAACCGGACGGCTGAACACCGGCTAAAATTTGACTTCCTGGGTTTGAGGGTGACACTTGGGTTGCGGGAAACGCATCAAGGGTACGGAGTACTCACGCGAAAATGCCATCGCCGCTATTCTTTATGGGGCAGGCGTCCACTCACGATAACGCTTCAGATGCGTTTGGAAATCTCCTTTCAATGAACGACCATTTGCGGGCCAACGAGCGATGCACAACAAGCAGCAATTTGCGCCCGCCACCACGCGCCACACCTGTCAGCGGCGCAAATCTTGATCGGCTACTCCGTACTCCACGTAGAGATCCGACATAAGCAGCAGCAATCTGTGGCCGGATAAAGTTACTCAGCTCTATTTGGTACAAGACGAGCGCGTGCCGCGTGAAGACGCGTCGCAGTGTCCAATGCAGGATCCCCAACGTCAGAAGTGGTTACGGCCCCTGCCGGTATTTCCCCGACTGCAACTGATCCTTCAGAGCCTCCGTTATTGTCATACACGGGCTACAAATCATGGCAATCGCGCCTAACCTAAGTATTCAAGAGAACCAACCTCAACAACGGCCGAGACGGCGAGCACCTCAAGCCAGTGCCGAGCTTTGGCCTGTTCACAATACACTCATCGATATACGACGAAGCGCCGACCTCCAAGGCAGTTGTCTGAGCACACGCTTCGATGCGGTATGAGGCAAGCGCAGCGCGTAGGCGACTGACCACGGAATCTCAAGCCTCGCGAATAACGCCGACGCGAAGAAGCGAAACACAACGAGCAAGCTTGTCTCTACCGCTCACGTCGCACCGTATCTCCAAAGATGTCACTCTCAGAATGACATCACTCGAGGGCAAGCATAGTTTTGTCTCCATTTTACAATGACAATCATGCTTGTGTCTAATGCTCCACCTGCGTACCGCACTGTTATGCTCAGGACGATCCGAACAACGACTACGAAACCCGAACTATATCGTACGACCGTTTCTCAAAGACTTGGCGGATTCCGGAGACAAAACACCGAGCGCGGCGCAACAGCCAGGCACTAGGCTCGCGATCGATACTACAATGCGACAGAAATACAAGAGCAGTCAATGCCGCGTTCATGAGTGTCCTCATGGCATGGCTTCTGCCAGTTCAGTGAGCAAGCAGTGCCGTGCCCCAGCTTTGGAGACCATGGCATGTTTCACATCTGTCGAAGAGAACTTCTTTGTTCAATGTGTCACCAGCTGCTGGTTGATAGCGAAAGCGATGCTGTCTGCGTATCACTGTGCTTTATGAGCACTTGCTCTTCATTGACAGGCTATACATTCATGCATGGCTAATAGCGTTGAGTTCAAAAATATCACACATTTGCAACCAAAAAAAAAAAAAAAAAAAAATAATAAAAAGAATGCACGGAACCCATTTCCCACATTTTAAGATGCATTCGCGAGCAAGATATTCACAGCTTCCTCCCATCTTCTCGAGATGGCAATCTCTGTGACGGTTCGGCCGAGTTCATCCTTAACACTTAGATCTACACCAGAGTGTTCGGCCAGTTTCTTGAGCATCTCTTCATCGCCATTCTCAAGGGCTTGCATGATGCCGTTCCATCCTCTGTACATTTTGTTAGGATCGGCGCCCTTTTCCAAAAGCATGTCGATGAAGTCTTTGTTCTCGGTGGCACATCGTCGCAAGGCCTTGACAATGGGGAGATGTTCACCAGGAGCGTTGACATCGGCGCGACCCTCATTGATGAGGAAAATGACAATATCCCTTCGGTATTCGCGAAGGGCGGTTGTGAGTGGGGAGAAGACGCCTCCGTTTTTGTCTTCGACTGATACCCCCGCTGCGAGGAGTAGCTTGACCGACTCAAGCTGGTTCGCCACCACGGCCATTTCCATGACACCTTTGAAGGCGCGTGGCTCCGGGAGTACGGCCAAGATGCGGGACAGGATCTCTGGGTTGCGCACAGCCATGCACACGGGCCAGTCTTGGCCGCGAATGTTCGGGTTGGCTCCACGGGCGAGAAGCGTATCGACGAAGCCGATGTGGTTGTCGCGGATGGCGCTGGTGAGTGGTGTGAAGCCCTTTGGTGACTTTTCGTTGGGGTCTATGCCTTGGTCCAGGAGCCATTTTAGGGCCGGGCCGTTCTTGGATGTCACTGCAGTCTCGAGAATTCCCTTGGGCGAGCTCAAGTTGCCGCCGGCAGCCACGAGAGCAGGCAGGAAGTGTTCTCTATGGTGAGTGACACACTTGAAGCAAGGATATTCACTGGCTGGGATGTTGGGGCTCGCGCCGCTACGGAGAAGCAGCTCAAATATATCTGAACGGTTGTCGCGAATAGATGTACACAGTGGCGTATAGACGCCGTCCTTTTTGGCATTGGGGTCAACGCCGGCTTTGAGAAGGATGCGAATAGATTCAATGCTGTTGATACTGGTGGCGAGCTCCATGATACCCGGGGATTTTTTGAAGTCTGCTCCATTAGAAAGGAGAGCCTGCAGGCATTGAGGCTGGTAGGTTGCTGGCCAAAGCATGTGTTTGGGACCGGGAAGGTTTGTATTGGCTCCCTGCTCGATGAGATTATTGACAATGTCTACTCTGCCGTTGGTGATGGCTTCGAACAGAGCGGTTTTCCCTTCGCCGTTCTTTTCGTTCGGGCCGGCGCCGTAGTTGAGAATCATCTCGATGAGGTGCTTTGGTGTCTTCTTGTTGATGGACCCAATGAGAATCGTGTTGCGATTGGCCGTGGTCTGGTTAGGATTTCCTCCATACATCAGAAGCAGGTGGGTGAATTTGACATTATTCGCCACGGCGGCGATGGAAAGAGAGGAGTCCAGCTCCGGGCCGACGGACATGTTGGGGTCGGCGCCGTACTTGAGAAGAGCAATGGCACCATCCAGGTAAGACTTCTCGGCGGCAGCGACGAGAGGACTTACACCATGCTTGTCTGTTGCATTGGGATCGGCACCGTAGAGCAGAAGAAGGCGAACGCTCTCAGCGTCGAGAGCGAGGATCGCTTCATTGAGCGCATGGGCTTCTATTCCCGTATCGGGCGAAACACCACGGTCTAGGAGCTGTGTAATGAGCTTATGATCCCCAGCGCGAACTGCAGAAACCAGTATCTGCTTAACATTTGGCCTGTCCGCGTCGACAGAGCTGCGAGGCTTCCGGCGCGGCATATTGAAGGGGTCGCTTTCCAAGTGAATTGCCTTGGCGCTGTCCAGCTCGAGTGCCTTGATATCAGCAACAATGGAGTCCAATGCCGTGCTCCCTTCATTTGCCTCGTCAAACGTGCTCAATCGATCCGGGACATTTGAGCGTTTCGCCTGGCCGTCATAAGAGCTGCCGTTGGAGCTATTAGTATACCTCGTTGTCGGGCTGAGATGGTTGTAGTCTGATCCATGACCATATCCGTTGCTCTCTCCGCTGACAGATTCATGACCACCATAAGCAGGGACTCTTTCAGATTTGGGGATGGGGGGCAGCATGGGTAAGTGAGACTGGTCTATGGCCATGTGGTGATCTTCGACACTGCGATGTTGAGGTATGTGGCCTGGAGAGCGGTAACTCGACGTCTTGTCTTCCGAAGCCAGGGATCCGGCCCGCTGACGTCGGTACTCTGTTCCGTCGAGAGCGGCAGCAAGACCAATGTATCCGATGCCAAGTTCACTCTCCATTCGTTCAGCGCCGAGTTTCCACTGGAACATAAGTGCGCTGATCTTCAAGTCCTCGCGCGTCTTTGCCAGCGTAATGATCATTTTTTCAAGACTATTGTCTCCAAACATTTTACCAAACCCGCGTTTCATACGGCCCATGGCGCCCTTGCGCTCATATTCTAGCAGCTTGCCTACTATGTGATCAAGACCACGGAAATCGATCTGTGCAGCTCGAAACTTCTTCTCAAGCACTGTGATCATGTCAAGAGGAAGTGACTGATTGTTACGAGCGGCTTCACCAAGACCTGCCTCTATATAGAACAGAACTTGGCACGTGTCGAGAACGTCGTTGGCGAGTGGACCGAATCCATGTGGTAGATGCTTAACCATTGCAGTGTACTCGGACATCTTCTCCGCAACTCGGTCGCATGCCGCCGCAACGACAGTGCAAAGCTGAAGGCATTGCGATTGAGCTTTGTGTGTGGACGACATATTGAAGCCCCGGTGAGAGACAACACGAGAAAGATTCGTAGCAGACTGCTGCTGCTGCTGCTGCTGAAGAAGAAGCTGTTGTTGTTGGAGAGGCCTACTGCTGGGCGGCTGAGGCGCGGCGTCCAGATATCTACTCAGCGAGGGAGCAGAAACGGTCGACGCAGAAGCTGAGCTTGGGGTGGATGGTGGCGGAAGGTCTAGAGCCTCTTTTAGATCAAAAGCAAAAGTGTCTTTGGGTGTGAGAAAGGAACCGTCCCTAACAACGTCGTGCCGGGCCAGTCGGTCCCTGGATGTCCAATCAGTGTGCTGATAGCTCATCTTTCTTTGAATTCGGGGAAATTAGAATCGACGGAAAAGATCAGCCTCAAAGATGAAAGAAGCGAGAACAGAGGGGTTGAAGAAAATCGGAATACTGAAGTAGCCTGAGGGAATGGGCACGGCCGCGTTTGTGCCGGTCCAAGTTATCGTCGCATCCTTCGCGAGGAACCAGCCTGAACTGTGTCAAATTGTGGATGTCAATTTGCTAGTGTAGGTTGCTACCTTGTCTGGCTGACCGAAAAGGGTTTCCTTGACAGCTTTGGCTTGTCCTTCTAGGTAGCTGAATGGCTTGGCTTTGCCTTGGTTAGGATGTCGGGTTGGCTATCAGGGAAACGGAAACGTTGGCTTGAAACACATGGGTTCCTAGCTTAGACCACCTCCAACTGCGCTATGAACTCAATTTCAGATTGATTGTCTGTACCGAGTACATTGAGAGCTACATTGAGAGCGGGTAGGGTGCACAGTACGCACTGTCTCCCGCACGACGGCGCAAAGCACAGAGCCATGGCGTTCTCGCGTGCATGAGAGGTGATAGGTGATACCGGCTTGCGTGTGTCTGTTTGGACCCGTTCCGCATGTAGTTCTGTATGTAACTACATACATACAATCAGCGGACACGGAGGTTGCGACTAGTGGATCGGCATATCCGTCTGTCATGGCCCAAAGGTGGTGGGCTATAACCGCGGGGCAAGTGTTTGGAGCCACCTCGATGAAGAAACTCCAGGCCAGAGTGGCAAAGTATTGAGCGTTACGTGGGTGTCAAGGTGTGTATGAGAATGATGTTCCCGACGGACGGCGGTTCAATAGTCTTCGGACAGTGGGGTTTGAAGAGCTGAGAGCAATGCACACCTAAGGCTAACGGACCGGTTAGCAGGGATATCGCAAAGGCTGACTCGTCGAGGGCTCCGCGTCTGGATTTGGGCACATCTAGTGCACCCTTCGTGTTGGTTAGCTTCTGTCACTGACATCGGTAATGGCCTCACCTGTATGTCAAGGCTGCTCGCCGGGCCTGGAAGCTTGCTTTTTATTGGGCTTGTTTTCTTGTGTGCGAGACTCAAGAGGAAGCTGTTGGCTCGAGGCAGCCGGCCATGCGGGACCTAAACGTGCTAAGCAGCTAGTACTAGTAGTTGCGACGACAGGGTTGGGTAGTCATGGCCTGCAGCTACCGTTGACGGACGAATACAATATTGCCTACCTAACCACCAGCTAATTCCTAGATTGCCGGGCTAGACGGGGCTGGGCCATGCTGCAACGCCATTGCAGCAGGGTCAGCTCAGCAGCACCGTATGGAGGCACCCTGTGCGGAGCGCGGAGTACTGTGCTGCATTGTACACACATACAATGCAGTCCTTAGTTGCTGTACTTGCTGGTTCGTTGCGACACCAGAACATCGGCACAAATTCACGCTCTTGCGGACTGGGCTGGACCAGCAACTACGGAGTACGGAGTGGTCGGTCGGCATCAATAACAACGATCCGCCGGGTGGCGCAATGATCTGTGTTACCTGATTCCCCACTCACAGCTGGGGAGAAGGCGCGCAAGTGAAGCCGAGAAGAGTGTAGCGGACAGGTCAATGCGCCTTCAACCGGGACCGGAAAAAGGTATAAACTCGGACATGCATCGTTTGGGAGAACGACTGGGTGTGATCGTGTGCGAACCGACGAAATTAATATTGAAATGCGAGTTCAAAGCGGCAGCATAGGTATTCCGTAGTACCTCTTCATTTACTCCGTATACTCTTGACTCTTTGGCCCCCCCCGTAAATAACTAACTAGTTAGTTAGTATCCATAGTAGATAAACACGAGGCGACAGGCATCTGGGTCTCTAACGCAGTGGGGAAGACAGCCCGCATTGAAAATCTGCGATATATATCGGGCTCACCACACAATCACTTGCTTCTGAGCGAGTGAGTGGCTGATTGACTGACTGATCGGCCAAGCTGGCTTTGCTTGCAATAACCGTCATCGGGTCTCAGATGCAAGTCTACACAGCAGCAACGCACAGGCTGCTGCTTACGGTCCGTGCTGTGGCGCCCCCAAACAACGTGGCCCAACCCGCGTATTTTTCCGGCTAACGTTAGAGATCCGAACAAGTATTGTCTTATGAGTGTGCTCCGTACTAGTAGTTACTCAACGACTCAATAGGGTATATGATCGCCTTCCAGAAGGCGAAGCCACGGCTCTAGTCCGCCGTGCCGCGGCCTGGAACATGCGCCCATCGATCGCTGAGGGTGCAGCCGCTCTGACATGCTGCAAGTTACGCCCGCATTGCTACCGCCGTTATCATTTCAAAAACTCTTGGTCGGGAAATTTTGTGAACTGGGGCCATGTGATGTAGCAAGAAAAAGAAGATTGCATGCACCTCGGCAAGGGAGCTTTGTATGTCTCGTGGGCCATTTCGACCACCCACCGGACCGCATGACATTGGCACTTTAATTATCTGAAACCCTGCATCTTGGGGGTTTCGAGGCTGTTATTTCCGAATGCCGTCCCCACCACTCAAGTTTCTGCTCCTGGTTGCCTGCTTCATGTTCCCCTCGTCTGATCGTCCGACTGTCTTGGGATTGTGTCATCCAGGCCGCATGTGGAGAGCGTGGATACATAGAGTTGGTATCGTTTCACGGAACCGAGATCGAAATACGGAGCAGAGAAAATTGGTTTCGTTTCGTCTGATTTTCTTTTTGGGCAAGCCACATCGTGCCATTCTCAACGCCACTGTTGTTGCCATTGCCTCCCGTAGCAAGGATCCTTGTCTTCTAATTGACCACACCTGTTGTGTAATACGTGACTAGTTTCTAGCTGCGACACCTCA
Organism: Conoideocrella luteorostrata; assembly: GCA_032433595.1. Taxonomy (NCBI): domain Eukaryota; kingdom Fungi; phylum Ascomycota; class Sordariomycetes; order Hypocreales; family Clavicipitaceae; genus Conoideocrella; species Conoideocrella luteorostrata. The sequence goes on from JASWJB010000024.1 coordinate 80,736, forward strand.
CACGGCAAGTCTGATACTTTCTAAACTCCAGCCCGTGGTAACACGAAGGAGGAGGATTGAAACGCGACCTCGACCAGAGAGGGACCTGAGCAGCACAAATAACAAGGTAGAGATCTGTAGTTGAACGAGATGGCTTACCATGGGATACTTGGGAAGTTACCCTGGCAATCATTCTCTCGAATACGGAGTACGGAAAGATGTATTAAACTTCGGGGCAGATGAGGGTTGACCGACAAGGCAGGAAGAGTGCGTGGGTCATTGCCCCCGTACTCCATACAATACTACCGCATTTAAACGCAAGCATCCCCGCAATGTGCTCCTAGCTGAAGATCGGGCAATCGTTTTCAGCCCCCGACAGTCTGCAGATATATTGTCCCGGTGTGATATGTAATCGGGAAACCGGCCAAATCGAACATGACCAGAGTTAGTGAGATAGATTGACATGTAACTAACCAATGTCGATAATTCTCCAGGGTAGCCGCCAGTTGACATGCTGGAGTAAATGCCAGTATTGTATGTCTAGCCGCAATCGACAAGCAGAAGGCTAAGAAGCCAGTGTAGCGCAGTGTGTTGATTATGCGACTATGTTGTTACTTGACAGCATCAGATTTGAAGCCCTGTCCACGACTGCAGAGGACAGCTGATAATCAATATAATCTACGCAGGGCAGAGCTGACGCTCCAGACCGGGCGGTGCTTACTTAAGCTCTGAAGTGCGACAGCCGTCGACGCTGGCCAGTGGCAGCTGTACTCCGTATCAGGAAAGCTCCACCGTGCATGCGGCTGCCGTCATTTCTACTGCTTGCTTCCATTTGTTGCCCCTCCAGTATGGCAACTCGTTACCTGTTTGCAATTTTTCATATATGTGAAAGTTTCTCTGCTTCCCCACGCAGCGCAGCCAAAGCATGCCAGCCCGCATCGTTTCAAGCGCGTAGACACGACAATGGCTAATCCTATCGGCGAAGACAGTTGGATTGCCTACCTCGAGGAAACGGCCCGTCATGCATCCGACCTCGAGCAGCGCGTCAATATCATCGAGCTGTACAAGCGCGCCGTGAGCGCCGAACCTGGTAGTTTGCGCCTGTGGCTAGCATACTGTGATTTTTTTCGAGTCCTGTGGGAGAATAGCAACTCTAGCGATGCTCAGTGGTCTGAAGAAGAACAAATGATGGGCCAAGAGCTCTTTTCTTTGGACGCTAGTCTTGATCTGTGGCAACAGGGCTATGAAGCTGTTCAATATCGCATGAGCGACAGCCACGAGCTATGGGATCGTTGGATTTCTTTCGAGATGGAAGAGTTTACCAAAAGCAAGACCCCGGATAGCCTGCGACGGATAATTCAGCTCTATCGCGAACGTTTATCGGTCCCTCACCTGACCTGGGACGAAACATCCCAGTCATTTTCCAGCTTCCTGTCGGAGCACGATCAATCCGCATGGGAAGAGACCATGAAAGAAATCACGACAAGTGCCCAAATAACGAAAAGAGCTATCCAAGTACGCGACCCGTTCGAGCTTAAATTGAAGCAAACCGAGCGAAATGGAGATGCCGAAGCGCAAAAGTCGCAGCTTCGAGAATACTTGGATTGGGAGCAACGCGGAACGAAAAGAAAACACGGCGATACCGAATTGTCTGTGAAACTGTGCTCTGGCCTGTTTGATAGAGCTTTAACTAGCTTGTTTGCGACAGACGAAGATGTCTGGTACGATTATATAGTCTTCCTGTCCTCAACATTTGACGCTCAATCCTCTTCAGACCGTCTCCTTGACGCCTCTCGCAGAGCAGTACAGCACTGCCCTAGCTCGGGACAGCTGTGGAGCAGATATATACAATGCGCTGAAGAGGCCGACCTGCCATTTGAAGACATCGAAGTCATTAAACAGAGGGCTAATGGCGACAGTCAACTATGCAAAGACGGAATGGAGAACATGATTGAAATGTATGGAGCATGGTGCGCCTTTCTGAAGAGAATGGCGCTAAATCCCACTGCAACTGATGAGCAGACGGATTTTGCAGAGTCCGGACTAAAAGCCGCCATCGAAGATGTCACAAAAACAGGCAAGAGGCTGTATGGTAAAGATTTTCAGGGCGACCCTAAGTACCGGCTGGAGAGGATTTACATCCAGTACTTGACGGAAAAGAAAGACGCAATAGATGAGGCGAGATTGCTGTGGAAAAAACTTGAACGAAACGTTATTCATGCCGACAGCCATGACTTCTGGATCAACTACTACACTTGGGAGATGCTTGTATTTTCGTCTGGCTTCTCTTGCAGCGATGATCGCGGCATCCCGACCATGGCTACGGCAACGTTGCAATCGGCTGCAACTCGCAAGAACATTGACTGGCCGGAAAAGATCCTCGAGGTCTACATGCAGCACTGCAATGTCTATGAAACGACTGATGTAGTGCGACGAGCCAAAGATTATGTTCATCAGACACAGAAGGTTCTCACATACCGTCGAAAACGGGATCAAGAGGCTCAAGCCGCACAATATGCAGCCTACGTCGAGGCTCAGGCTCGAGATCAAGCTCAAACAGAAGCATCCAGTCAGCAGCAGGCTGCTTCAGAGGACCGGCTCTCCCCTAGCGGATCTAAGAGAAAACGCGATTCTAATGTTGATATCCAACATGATGACTCGGAAAATGCTATCAAACGCCGGCGAAATGGAGACGAAGCCGTCGACGATATGGCCTCCGACCAGCTACCTAAGCGCGATAGAGAACATGCTACCGTCCTTGTCACGAATCTACCCTTCGAGATAACACAAACCGAGATTCTAAAATATTTCAAGCCATATGGCCATATCAACAATATTACAGCCTTTGCCAAAGATGAGCAGAAGCAGTCTGCCACGGCATTGATCGAGTTCAGCACTACCGAAGAAGCACAATCTGCATTATTGAGAGATGCCAAATATTTCGGAGAATCACAGATCAGTGTACAGCCTGGCCATGACCTCACTGTATACATTGCGAATTTCCCGCCTGCTGCTGACGAAAATTTCATTAAAGATCTTTTCAAAGACTGCGGCGAAATCCTGAGTATTCGCTGGCCGAGTTTAAAGGTCAATACACATCGTCGCTTCTGCTACCTCTCGTTCCTCGACAGAGGCGCGTCTGCTAAAGCCGTTGCCAAAGAAGGCAAGCTCCTTGAAGGAAAGTACAGGCTTCTTGCAAAATACTCAGACCCTAGCCGCAAGAAGAAACGTGAAGGTGCCATTGCCGAAGGTCGTGAAATTCATATTGGCAATTTGGATCGTTCGACGACTGAAGCTGACCTTCGCGATGTGTTCAGCAAATTCGGTACCGTGATGAGGGTCAATATTCCTCAGAATGTGGCTGGGCGAAGCCGTGGGTTTGCTTTTTTGGATTTGGAGACTAAGGAACAAGCAGCCAAGGCGGCTAAGGAACTCCACAATACCAAGTTCCGCTCTCAAATCCTCCAGGTTCAAATCTCGAAAGAAAGCAAAGTGAAGCCCACGGCAAAAACAGCTGATTTTCAGCGACTTTCTGCTTCACCCGCGCCGCCATCTGCTCGCGACGACGGAGACGAGGTTATGGACGACGGCGACACCTCCCAAGATCTCAACGAGCCGCCGCGCTCTTCAGAAATTGCAGCTAGAACCATCGCTCTCATGGGCCTCCCCGACACTGTCAATGACGCTAGGGTCAAGGCTCTTGTGGAGCCGCTCGGGTCTATTATCAAACTTATCCATCAACCTGGCTATGGTGGTGCCACAATCGAATTTGCAGACGTAGCGACTGCTGGGAAAGCGGCTCTTCAGCTGAGTACTATGGAGTACGAGGGTCATCAACTTCGCACTGGATCTGCCGATGAACTACGACAAAACAAAACACATAGCATAAACAACAACGCCGGTAAACCGCAAAAGCAAGACATGCCAAAACCAAAAGGCGGGTTCATACCTCCTCCGCGATCAATTCGTCGTCCTACACTGGGTAAGCTTGGAGCAAAAAGGGGGTTGGGCTTCGCTCCCAGAAAATCCAGTCCCGCGTCGGGGGCGGGTTTGGCTGAAAGTGCGGCTTCCAATGATGCCCCAAAGAGTAATGACGATTTCAAGGCCATGTTTTTGGCGGGGAGGAAGGAAGAGAAGCCGGAGGGGAAGGATGCTTAACTCGTTTACGGTTTCGTAAAAGATACGTTTAGAAATCGGGGTATGTTTAGACGGAAATATGTCTGTTTATGACGCAAGTTTTGTCCAGACATATTTATTTGTACTTTTAACCCACCTGGTAACAAAATTTCTCATTTTGAAACCCATGACTCTAAGAAAACAGAATGTATCAGAAGTCAAGGATGCATGCGCTACACAACAAGCATAAGATATAAAGTTTTTGGCATCACTGCGCAATGTATTCTATTTATTTCCGAATATTCCACATCATGCTATCAAGTCTGTTCATGCAGCTCTTAAACTTAGCTTGCAAACCTCACTGCGGCATTTACCATTCCAAATCCCAGATCCTAACATGTCAGTATGTCCATTTAACCCATCGATACTGTGCGCCTCGCAACCTATGCTTTACCCACACCAACGGATATACCTGCCTTTCCATCACTTCCCTGGACATGTGTAAACAGCCTTTGCCAAACCTCCAGCCACTTCTCCTGTTGAGCAGTAGGTAGTTTCCCAGGCTGTTTGAAGGAACGTGTTAGCAGTTCTCGCAGACGAGTGCGAAGGACTTTAACAACGAGCATAGTTTTCCAATCGGGAAGAGCGAAGCGACCTCGATTGCCGTCTAGGACGATTACGCCAGAGAACATCTAACGTAATGTTAATGATGCGAAGATACAAAGAGTGGGGAGATCCGAGGGAACTTACATCGCAGCGAACGTCGCCACAGAGCAGGGCAATGGCAAAAGGCTCCACGGCTGTGGTTTCATGAGCGTGATAGACCCTGTGTTCATGTTTAGTACAATAGACAGGTCTGCAGCGTAGGGCCCTGCGTTGTGTCGGCACACTTACGTTTTCGACTGCATGATGTGATAGTATGATAGCCATTTGATGTCTGGGAAGCCCTTGTTAACAGACGTAGGATGCAAGCTGATGGTCTGGTTGTTGCCGATATTTCGCAGCCCCTTTGTGCCCGGGGTGTCCCTGACAAGAAGTTTCGGGTAGAAGCTCCAAGCTATAACTGACGAGGATACCAAGTCATTGTCACAGTTGACATTGACCCGCCGAGGAACTTCGAAGAAGTTCTGCTGACGCCGACGACCCTGTGCAAAGCGAAGCCGAGACAATGCTCGGCGCTCTTCTTCTGTTAATGAAAGAAAGCCGGAATCTGCTAATGAAACAAGCAGCTGGCCCTTCAAGTCTTCGATGTTGGCCAGTGTCTGCTGACTAAGGAAGTTCTTCCGGCAAAACTGGAATTCTTTGCCTGCACCACTGTTGGCTTGGCAGACGCGTTTCCAAGCAGAGTATGCGTTGTATATGGTGAGAACGTCGGAGTCGGCGCGGCGAAACATCATCCGAGCGTTGTCAGCTTGAGCACGTTGACCGAACGGAGCTGAGAAAGGGGACTTGGATGATAAGATCGCTGCCACAGTAATCGCCATGTCCAGACACTTGAAAACTGTGCCTAGGAGAATCAGCTTGCCGAGGAAGACGTCCAGGGGCAATCGAGCAAGTTGATGCCCGAGCGGTGTGAGCTCCTCAGCATGAGTTAAGGCACGAACATCAACCAACGCGTCAATGGCGCGGCGGATATTTTTGGCGGACGGGGCGTCAAGCGCATGGCTAAGTGTCTCCTCGATGCCACCAATTTTGCAGATTTTAACACGGATAGCCAGATCTTGTAGAGATAGCCGGAGCATCTCAGGCGTCTGTTGGTCGCTCATGATGTTATCGTGTCGATGCTTAGTAAACATATGGAAGCAAAGTCCATTTTGAACACGACCAGCACGTCCGCGCCTTTGCTTTGCATTGGCTCGAGAAATGAAGGTGTCGATCAACCGGGACAATTGTTTCTTCTCATCAAAGCGCATCTCACGATGCTTTCCTGTGTCAATTACGCAAGTAACATCCGGAATAGTAATACCGGTTTCTGCAATATTAGTAGCCAGCACAATTTTGCGCATTCCAGGTGGAGGGACAAGGAAGGCCGATTCTTGGTCTTCGGTGGCGATGGAGGAGTGCAACGGGTAAACAAGGAAGTCTTTTGCGAATCGAGGGTCTCCGAGAAGCATGTCATTCAGGGTTCGAATTTCGGCTATACCAGGCAGAAACACTAAAATAGCCTTGCTGTAAAATTGAAGAGCTTCTTCGGATGCTATTCGTACCATGAGTTGAAGGATCAGATCGAAATCAATGCGGTACTCGTCAATCTGAGCCAAGGTGCTTCTGGTTTGAGGCGAATATGCAACAAGACTGGAAGATATGTCGCCTATTGGACCATTGCCATCTCCCTCAGCCATGTCATCGTCAAGATCCACCATCTTCTCCTCAGTAGAGTCTGCCGGTCGGTACCCTGTTAGCTCAATAGCGTCTTCCAGGTATCGTACATCGACGGGAAATGTTCTCCCAGGAACATTGAGAACCGGGGCACCGTCAAGATAAGTAGAAAATCGCTCCGCATCCACAGTGGCAGACATAAGCACAACCTTCAGATCTTTTCTCCGGACTAAAAGCTTTTTCAATACAATCAGTAGAAAGTCGCTGTCAATGGATCGCTCGTGAACTTCGTCAAGAACCAGATGGGTGACTTCTCGTAAGTCATTGGATCCTTCCAGCATACGCATGACGATACCAGTTGTAGCGAAGACAAGTCGCGTCTCTCTGGATGTGTTGGCTTCGAGCCGGATAGAGTAACCAACCAACGATCGGCTCGTTCCCAGGTCACTCTTGTTTTCGCCAAGCTCCTCGCTGACACGTTTAGCTAGAGAGATGGCTGAGATTCGACGAGGCTCTGTACAGTAGATCTTGCAATGCTTTCCTTGCGAAAGCTCATGTTCCAGCAAGAACGCAGGTACTTGTGTGCTCTTTCCACACCCTGTCTCTCCGCACACAATCACTACTTGATTATCATCTACAGCCTTGAGCACTTGGGGACGAAATTGCCACATAGGTAGTTGCATCCTAGATTGAAGCATGAAACGAAACTTATGGGAACCGGATTTGTCGGTCCAGATTTTCTTCATAGCTTCAGTATTGACCGCGTTGAGCTTCGATCGATCCGATGATCCGTTTTCCGCTGCGTCTGATGAAGGTCTAGTCCCTCCACGGCCCCGGAAAGCAATGACACCGTCCTCAAGTTCTTGATCTTTTCTTTGTCGTACCAGAGCTCTCAACAACCTGACCGACTCTCGATCTTGGGTGTCTAAGTGACTCTTTCTTGCGTCTGCCATCTCAGACCAAAGATCCCTCCAGACAGGTGGTAGACGGAGATTGACTTTGTCTTCTTTAGGACTATGACTGAATATGAGGAAGAGAGCTGCTGTGCTGACATAAGCTTCCGATTGTTTGAAATCTGATGCCGCAACACTGGTCATGGTGAAAGTAAAGTTCGTTGCATCGGCAACGACCTCGACTTCTAAAGATGCTAAAGACTGGGGCAGCTCTTGAGCTTTCCTCCATTCAATCTCGACGGAGTGGCGACTAGCAAATGTGGCTTCTGAGACGATCGTGTATTTGAGTTGCACCGAAGCGTCTCTACACGCAGGTTGTTAGTCTTAGACTTAGAACAGCGAAGTGGAGGATAGATATGTACCTCGAGCGGCATGCCTCTTCCAAAACCCGCTTGGGACTGACACCAGACCATTTTCCGAAGTCTCGAAGAACAAGCTTGGTCCCATCTGAAGAGTTAATAATTGTCTGGGTTTTGCCGGTGCTTGGATCCACTTCATTCTGGGGTAGCGATGCAAATAGTCCACCAATGTCATTGTCATCATCGTCTTGTTGAGCAAGAATTTCTGCGGCGATACGTTCCGCCTCGTTGCTTACATCGTCTTCCGCTGACTTCGGTTGACAAGTCTCGTTCATGTTCGGTTGCGCTTCCTTGGCTAAGGCTTGAGCTTCTTTCTTTGCGGCAGCTAACTGCTTTTCAACCACGGCCTTCTCGGATTTCCATTTCTGATCGGCGTTGAACTTGTCGAAAAGTATATCATTCTCGATCTTCCTGACTTTAGCTTCTAGCCTCGCAATCTCTAATTCAACCTCATCATCAACATTATTCGGCTTGTGACTGCGACCTATCTGGAGCAACTTTGTCTTTGCTGCAATGTACTCTGGAATTAGATCCTCAGGCTCTATGTCAGGATCATAAGTTACGACTAGCTTTTTGCTCGGCGACGCAGACTTGTTTCCACGCGCGGCTGCTTTATTTTGAGCAGCATTCGATGGCTGTTGAGGTTTAGGGGTCCCTGAACGAGAGGCGTTGGGAGTGTCTGCAGGAGTGTCTGCCTTATATGTCAGCACGATAAAATGTTTCTTGAAAAACCGTTATACACTCTGAGGCACCTTACCTTTGGAAAGAGGTTTGCCCTTGAATTCGTAGGAAGGAAGTTCTTCCGCAGCGCATTCTCGAGCCAGCCAGTCTAAGGCTTCATCCAGGCCCCAGATTGAGTCTCTAACTGCAGAAGATACGTGTGTTGCAATATCCAAAATATGTTTAAGGGCAGCTTCTACCCTAGCCTCTGGAAATCCAGCAGCAGCCAAAGTCTGTCGGAGAGTCCATAAACGAACAATCATATCCTCCTCAGACGGTAATTTCCCGGTTCCGACATTTTCAGATGATACGCTCGACGCGGAGAAGCGAGTTTCGGCTTTTATGAGATCGAGAATGTAATCTACCACGTCAGGTGGCAGCCATTTTGGTGCATTGACTAGATCAGCTTGGCTACGAAGTAGTCGACGGTCCGTTTCTAGCCGTGTTCGTTGTCGTTGGGCATCACGTTTCGTCTTTTGCGAGTGTTTCTCAACGAGGAGCTGTAGCTCAGACTCTTCAAGCTGTTTCTCAAACTCCTCGGCGCTCAAAGGCTGCTCCTGGCTGTTCTGCTGGGTGGCAGCATCACCAGTTGTGGAATTGGCGGATGGCGGGGCATTTTCTGTCGATGGAGGGGCACCTTCGGCCGTCTTCGAGACTCGGGGCGACGGCTTTACATCCGGCTCCGGGACTTCAGGCCGTGGTTTAGAGGCAATTGAGGTCGTAGCAAACCCGCGTGCAGGGTTGGCAGCGGGCTTCTTCTTTTTTGCCATTCCCACGGTCTAGGAGCTGAGGAGGTGGGAGGGAAAGGAAACGGATGTGCACTTCCCGATGATGTTTGGTGTTTGGGTGGAAACCAGAGATGTCATTTGGAGCTGGACCGCCGTGTGCACGCAGAGCCTTTCAGCAGATTCATTAGGGAGTTTTCCGTTGACTGGGACCTTTGGCGGAGCAGAGCCAAGTCAGGGTCTGGCATTACAGCACTAGAATCACCGACCAAAAACAGTTGATTTTAGGGCTAGTTGCCGTTTAGCTACTCCGTATACAAGGAGGTAACTCCAGGCCCGAAGCCCACTCACTGTCGAGTCATTTGTGACATGGCCTTGCATTGTTGTTTTGGCTCGAATGTAGGTCTGACTCACCCCGGCGTAACAACTGACGGCAAATTCACATCGAGGTCTGGAAGGCAGAAACCTCTTTGTATAGGAATATGGCTGTCGTAACACAATAAATACATGCCTGCCATAGTGCTGGAGAACATGAACTGATACGCAAAAATTATGATGCAAAATGTCTTGTTCTTTCAGATTCCCGCCAACTGGGACGACTATGCTTTTTAGGATCGGTTCTGGTCGCATTGCGTGCGAATGCAAGCAGTCTCGCTTGCCTCTTGTCTCCTCGTACAACCCAAAGCGGGCGGTGAGAAAAATGAAATCCACCTGCCCACAAAATTATTGTAAGGCGGGGCTATATTTTACGTGGGGTCCGGTGGATTATGAGGACCAAATGGTTTGGCCAGGTGCATGCTTCCGCCAAAGCTTTTTAAATGTCGAGACATAATTATAACCTGTTCACACCTTGCCGCCTCGACCCATTTAGCTCACCTCCTTCCTCCGAACGAGCAAAGACGGAGTGGGAAATCGACAGCGCTTGGTAGCCCCGATGGTTTCGTCAGTAACGTGGCTCCCTCCTGTTTCTCGACATGTCTGAAGATCAGGCTAGCACCAACGGCCCAGCGACAGCCTCGACTGGGCTGGATCTGGTCGCCATTAAACAGGCATTGAGCTCCTCTTCTACTTCAACTCGGATAGGCCAGCTTCATCATATCGACGACGCTACTCGACGTAAAGGTAAATTCTTTCCCGAAACCGTAATTACGATCTAATTCGTCGGTAGCTGACACTTACAAACTTAGTTCCTGATCAATTGGCCACCACGGAGCTGTTGAAGCTTCTCTTCGCTACGCACGCTTTCTATAGAGACCGAGAATCCAGACTAGCAGTGCAAAAATGTCTAGTAGGAATAATAAAAGCAGGCTCCAGCTCGAAAACCCTCGTGCCACTGATCAAGGCTATGCGACAGGAGGTTCAAAAACCGGGAATCGCAGTATCCAATGCTTTTGTTCTGGCTGAGTGGTGCAGCTTGTTCATGCAGCATCTAGACGCTGAGATTTGGGAAGAGCTTGGCAATGAGATTCTGCTCACTTACGCGGATGCAGTAGAAAAGAGCTTGCAATCGGGTATCAGAAGTGGCGTCACCCGCTCAGCCATCATTGTCGCCAGGCGTGGCTTTCGAAAGCTTTTATTATCGCCGGAGACAAGAGAAGGACTTCTCACAAAAGCTGTCATAACTCTGACGACCAAGGGCAGCCACCCAACAGCCAAGCATGCCGTGATTCTCGGTATTATTGCCGGAGTATCAGCCCGGCAAGCCCCTCTGAAACTGGTGCTCGAGAGCATGAAGCCAAAATACTACGAATTTTACTCGCGAGAGATTGTTGGATCACGAACTGTGTTACCGGAGCACGTGTCGTCTGGGTTGGCCGATTTTTTCTTCACATTCACCCGCCTTGAAGATGTCGACAAAGAGCTCATTCCCACCATTGAGAAGGGTTTATTACGGGCCCCTGAGGTTGTTTTAGCTGGTGTTTTGAAGCCATTGGTTTCATCACTGCCAAGTGACTTTGATTTATCCAAAACTTTAGATGGAAAGTTGTTGAAGCCCCTTTTGTCCAACATCAAGTCCAGCAATGCGGCAATCCGCAGTGGTGCCATTGCTGCATTCCGTGCGATTGTCGCCAAATGCACTAACCCTAAAATATTAGAGCATGTGGTAGACGAAATTGGTGCGCCTCTGGCTACTGGGAAGCTTCCGGCTGCCGAACAGAAAATCCTGCACTCTGAAATGCTAGAAATCACCCCGCTGTCAACCCAGAGCGCCACCAAGGTGCTCACATCTTTGTCAACAGTCTCAACAAAGGAGGGTAATGAGGCTGCTCTTGCTGCAGAGACTTCGGCACTGGCTCATGCCGCGATTTTCATCTTGAAAGAAAGAGGGGATCTTCCCAAACCAGTAATTGATGTGATTGTGAAGGGGCTGGCTGATAAAAAGCCGGCGTCCAGGAGACTTTGGTTGCTCCGCGCAGGGACCATTCTGCAAGCTTGTGAAGCTATCCCCTCGACGAGTGGGTTGGTCGCTATTGCTGATGCTGTGACACCCAAACTAATTGCAAACCTCCAAGAAGTGTCCTCTAACGCTGCATCTGCGGCACAAAATGGTCTTCTTGTAGGGGCATATGTCCTTACAGCGCTGACTCCGATCATGAGGCGACAGTTTCCCGATTCCACTATCAGTGCTGCACTATCTAAAGCGTCTATATCTAAACAAGCTCTATCTTTAGCCGCGAAGCAGTCATTTCTTTTGAATTACCGTGCTTACAGTAAAGTCACCGCGGAGGAGGATTTGAAGTGGCTAGCCTGGGCCTTATCGTCAGTAGCTCAGAGCCTGGGTGACGACTCAGACACAGAGGTTACAATAGCCTGGGCGGAGGCATTCATCTACCTGATTGCAGCTCCGTCTATTCCGCCAAAGGTTCAGCAAGAAGCAATGAGATTAGTTTCTAAATTGTATGTGGAACGGCCCGGACTCATCTCTGAATTTATCATCGATGGCTTATGGAACAACTTTACGCACGACGATGCCAAAGAGAAGGACTTCAAATTTGATACATCTAATCTTGTCCATGCCTTGCGCTCAATATGCCTGGATCCACAAGAACTATGCGCCCTTGGAGGAAATGTATCTCAAGAAATCCTGGAGTCTCAGGCATGCTCCATCTTAGTTCTCTCAAGGCCGGAGCTTATTCCTCGAGCAAGTTGGATTGATATGTGTCTGCGAATGGCTGTAGACCCCGGTACTCTCGCCAAAAAACATCTTGATGTACTGCTTCAGGAGGTTGGCTCTAGGACGTCCGTTGACCAAAAAGTAAGCGTTGATCAATCTACACATGTACAGACAATACTCAAAACACAAGGCACTAAAAAATCATGCAAGGCCGGCGTAATACACAAAGCCGCCTACAATGCTGCAGCCGAACTGGCTTTCGTTGCCCCTGAGGCTGTGATACCACGACTGATGGAGCTGATTGGCCGCGATCTTGATCCCAAGCAGCTCCAAACCATTGGTCCAGTTGAAGCTGCCATCTACAGAACCCCTGAAGGGACTTGCTTTGTAGATGTTCTAGCTAAGAACGGCCAGAATTCTGCACCAAACAAAAACAATAAAGACTACGACATTTTGAAATGGGAAGAAGAGCTCAGAAGCCAGTTGGAACAAAAAAAGGGCCAGCAACGGAAGCTGACATCTGAAGAAACCTCAAAGGTCAACGCGCAACTGAAAAAGGAGTCTGAAATTAGAGGCTTGATCCGAGGAATCGAAGCAAAATTGCTCCGAGGAATTGGCATTATTGAGTCTCTGGCTACCGGTCCACCAACTGATGCTACACTGTGGCTTGGATCCGCCGTCGGCTTCCTGTTAGGTGCTATTGATGCTGGAGCTGGACTTATTATCGGTGACATTGCTCCATTAGCCTACATCATGTGCTCTGAGAAGGTTTCTTCAAGGCTAGGTACTATTCGCCAATTTATTGGAGTAGCTACTTTGCGACTGCGAGACACTTCTCTGGCAGAGAATTATGATGAGGAAAATCTTGAAGATCTCATTACTCGTGTGCTGTACCGATTACGATTCGCGGGGGAACAACGCCCGTTTGACGCCGTTTCACTCATATACATTTTGCCGCTTGTGCTGGACGTATTGCGCAAAGGAGGCGTTGGAGACAGAACCGATGACCGAGACGCACAACTGGTTTTGGCAGCCGAGTTTCTGTCCTTCCACACAGACGTATGCGCTGACGAATCAGTACCGCGACAAGAGCTGCTTGCTATTCTGATTCAGTCCATGCAGCTATATACCCAGCATTACAAGCTCATCAAAGACTGTTTCGCAGATACGTGCCGCTGCATCGCACCTAACATGAGTAAGGAAGAGATGGGGGTGCTTGTACGGGGGGTGATTGTACCGCAATCCAGCGTCAGGACCACTGTTTTACAGTCTATAAGCTCTGAGGTGGACTTGACCGAGCTTGGCTATTCAGACGAAATTTGGTTGGCATGTCATGACGACGAGCAAGAGAATCGTGAGCTTGGAGCCGATATATGGGAAGAGAGCTCGTTCATTAAAGGTGCTCAGGTTCCCGTGAGGATGATACCATATCTAGAAACCAAAGACTCTCAACTGCGAAGAGCAGCCGCTCGATCTTTGGCGGAAGCCGTGCAGGCACACAGGGATACGCTGAGTGAGGTCATCCCCCAGTTACAATCTATATACCTTCAATTGGCAAAGCCCAAGGTACAGCAATTGGACGAATTCGGAATGCCGAAAAAGATGGATCTGTCCGATCCTTGGGAAGCAAGACAAGGAATTGCATCGGCGTTCAAAGAGCTGACCCCTGTTCTGAGCAGTCAACAAATTGTTGAACTTTTCAACTTCCTCATCGAATCAGGACCGCTTGGAGACAAGAGCGACAATGTCAGAAGAGAGATGCTGGACGCCGCAATTGCCGCTGTCGAAATCCACGGCAAGGACATGATTGATGCGTTGATGAGAAAGTTTGAAAGAACTTTGGAGCAGCCGGACAAGAACAGTACTGCCGCAGACCGGGTTAACGAGGCCGTCATTATCATATATGGTGCGCTAGCTAGACACCTGGCTCCAGGAGATGCCAAAATTCCGGTTGTCATCGAACGACTTCTTGTCACTCTCAGTACTCCGTCTGAAACTGTACAGTTTGCCATTGCTGAGTGTTTACCTCCCCTGGTCAGAGCTTGTTCAGATAAGTCTTCTAAGTACTTCGAGCAGGTGCTGGATGAGTTGCTTAATTCCAAAAAGTATGCCAATCAGCGAGGTGCTGCTTACGGTTTGGCTGGTCTCGTTCTCGGCAGGGGTATTGCCTCGTTCAGGGAGTACCGCATCATGTCAACTCTCAAGAGCGCCATGGACAACAAAAAGGACTCTCGCCAGCGCGAAGCAGCCCTGTTAGCATTCGAACTTCTATCAACCATTCTCGACCGTCTCTTTGAACCCTATGTGATCCAGATTGTTCCTCAACTGCTTAGTGGTTTCGGTGACACCAATGGCGATGTTCGGGATGCTTGTCTCGCGGCTGCGAAAGCCTGCTTCGGTAGATTGAGCTCTTATGGCGTAAAGCAAATTATGCCCACCCTTTTGGCCGGACTCGACGATCAGCAATGGCGTAGCAAGCGCGGCGCGTGTGACTTGCTAGGTGCAATGGCCTACCTCGATCCCAACCAGCTGGCCAACAGCTTGCCAGATATCATTCCACCTTTGACGGGCGTTCTTAACGATAGCCACAAAGAGGTCCGTGCTGCTGCGAACCGAAGTCTGAAGCGTTTTGGTGAAGTCATCAATAATCCTGAAGTCAAGAGTCTGGTGGACGTTCTGCTCAAAGCTCTCAGTGACCCTACGAAGTATACTGATGAGGCTTTGGATTCCTTGATCAAAGTACAATTCGTTCATTATCTTGATGCGCCTTCTCTGGCTCTTGTCACCCGAATTCTTCAGCGTGGTCTCGATGACCGCTCCAACACGAAGCGAAAGGCTGCGCAGGTTATTGGTAGTTTGGCACACTTAACAGAGAAAAAGGACATTATTACACATCTTCCTATCCTCATTGCTGGCCTTAAGGTTGCCGCTGTGGATCCCGTTCCTACCACTCGTGCCACCGCATCTCGAGCATTGGGATCCCTCGTGGAGAAACTCGGTGAAGATGCTATGCCTGACCTTATTCCCGGACTGATGCAAACTCTCAAATCCGACACAGGTGCTGGAGATCGTCTTGGTTCTGCCCAGGCCCTCAGCGAAGTTCTCGCCGGATTGGGAACCACCAGACTGGAGGAAACTCTGCCAACTGTTCTCCAGAATGTCGAGTCTTCCAAGCCAGCCGTTCGAGAAGGTTTCATGTCGCTCTTCATTTTCCTTCCCGTTTGTTTTGGAAACAGCTTCTCTAACTACTTGGGACGCATCGTCCCTCCTATCCTGGCTGGGTTGGCCGACGACGTTGAATCAATTCGTGAGACAGCATTGCGCGCCGGAAGACTGCTGGTCAAGAACTTTGCCGTGCGAGCTGTCGACCTCTTGCTGCCCGAACTTGAACGCGGCCTCGCTGATGACAGTTACAGAATTCGCCTCAGCTCTGTTGAACTGGTGGGCGATCTGCTTTTCAACCTTACTGGTGTCAAGGCAAACGCAGATGGGGAAGATGAGGAGGATGAAGATGAAGATGCGGTTAAAGAGGCTGGTGCTTCCCTCAAGGAAGTTCTTGGCGAAGAGAAGCGAAATAAAATCTTGTCTGCATTGTATGTTTGCCGCTGCGATACTGCAGGAGCTGTGCGCGCAGCTGCTGTCGCCGTCTGGAAAGTTCTGGTCCATAGCCCTCGAATCCTCAAGGAGCTTGTGCCTACCCTCACCCAACTCCTCATTCGGCGCCTTGGTAGCTCCAACATGGAACACAAAGTCATTGCTAGCAATGCCCTCGGAGAACTTATTCGTAAGGCGGGAGACGGGGTTCTTTCGAGCTTACTTCCCACTCTGGAGGAAGGCTTGCAAACATCAACAGATTCGGATGCTAAGCAAGGTATCTGCTTGGCTCTCCGAGAACTCATCTCATCGGCTTCTCCCGAAGCCATGGAAGACCATGAAAAGACTCTAATCTCTGTCGTACGCACCGCATTGACAGATTCCGATGAAGAGGTCAGGGAAGCTGCCGCCGAAGCATTCGACTCGCTTCAACAGATCCTCGGTAAGAGGGCTGTTGATCAAGTCCTACCATTCCTCCTCAGTCTCCTTCGCTCCGAGGATGAGGCTGAGAACGCTCTATCTGCTCTTTTGACACTTCTGACCGAGACCACGCGCTCTAACATTATTCTACCAAACCTCATTCCAACCCTTACTACACCCCCCATTTCCGCATTCGATGCAAAAGCACTGGCTTCTCTTTCGAAGGTAGCCGGCGCTGCCATGAATCGCCGCTTACCGGGTATTATCAACTCTCTTCTGGATAACGAAGTCAATTGCAAGGAGGACGGTCTGCGAGCCGACCTGGAGAACTCATTTGATACTGTCATTCAATCCATTGACGAGTATGATGGCCTGAATACGGTAATGAATGTACTTCTGGGTCTTCTCAAACACGAAGATCATCGACGAAGAGCAGCTACAGCTCGCCACATGGGTAGCTTCTTCGCCGCAGCTGCTGTCGACTATTCACGATATAATCAGGACATCATTCGGTCACTATTCAACTTGTTCGATGACGGCGATTTGGATGTCGTCAAGGCCTCTTGGGCAGCACTTTGTGAGTTTACAAAGAAGCTCAAGAAGGAGGAGATGGAGTCGCTTGTAGTTTCTACCAGGCAAACTCTTCTTCGAGTGGGAGTTGCTGGTGCCAATTTGAGAGGATTTGAACTACCCAAAGGCATCAATGCCATCTTACCTATTTTCCTTCAAGGGCTGATGAACGGCACTGCGGATCAGAGGGTTCAAGCAGCTCTCGGAATTTCAGACATTGTCGATAGAACAAGCGAGGCATCACTCAAGCCGTTCGTCACTCAAATAACCGGGCCTCTAATCCGTGTGGTGTCAGAGCGCGCCACTGAGGTCAAATCGGCCATATTGTTAACTCTGAACAACCTCTTGGACAAGATGCCCACAGCACTAAAACCTTTTTTGCCCCAGCTACAGCGAACGTTTGCGAAGTCACTGGCTGACACCTCCAGCGACATTCTCAGATCCAGAGCCGCCAGGGCACTGGGCACTTTAATAAAGTACACACCCCGTATTGATCCGTTGATTGCTGAGTTGGTCGCTGGTTCCAAGACAGTGGACCCTGGTGTAAAGACAGCCATGCTCAAAGCCTTGTATGAAGTTATCAGTCGCGCGGGTGCAAACATGGGCGAAGCATCCAGGGCTGCTGTGTTGTCTCTCATTGATATGGATACTGATGAGCGGGATGAGACAATGACTATCACAAATGCGAAACTGTTGGGTGCTTTGATAAAGAACGTGCCAGAGGAATCTGCCACTCCCCTACTGAAGAATCGTGTTCTTACACACCACTTCAGCAAGTCTTCTGTCCTAGCCCTGAATGCAGTCCTTGTCGAGTCGCCAGCCATTCTGCTCCGGAGTGCTGCAGCTGATGAGTTACCCGATCTGCTATGTCAGGGCATGACCAACAAAAATGTAAGTGGTTAAAACGTTCAATCTGCCCAACTGCACACTGACTTGTAAACTAGACTTTTGTAGCTGATAACTTGATCCTGGCAACGGGTAAAGTCTTGCTCTCATCCCCACCTAAGAGCTTCGACAGTACCAAGAAGATCTTTGAGACACTTGCTGATACTATTCAACCTGGGAAACCAAGCGACTCACGACGACTGGCGCTGGTGGTCGTTCGAACTCTTAGCCGAACGAATACGGAAATGGTTCGACCTCACGTTCCTCTGCTGGCATCACCAATTTTTGCCAGCGTGAGGGATCTTGTCATTCCTGTTAAGTTAGCCGCCGAGGCCGCATTCGTCGAGCTTTTTAGTGTTGTGGATGAAGAGAGCAAGTTCTTTGATAAGTTCATGGCTGGAGCTGGAGCAGATCTGCCAGCGAACACGAAGAGAAGCATGGCAGACTACTTCAAGAGGGTAGCCATGAGATTAGGAGCCCAAGCAAGAGAGAGGAGAGACGCAGAAGGTGGCCAAGGAGGGCTAGGTCTCTCCAACGACGAGCAGGAGGATGAACAGGAGATTTGGAGTGTTGGTAAACTTGAAATCGCCAGCGAGTCATTTACATAAATGTAGAAGCACTCCGTTTAGAGGAAGACAGGAATGGCGAATAACTCAATTTTGTTCAATTAGAATTATAACGGTCAAAGACCTTTGTGTTCAAATGCTACAGACGCGTTTGAGCTGTTTCGATGGCCAACAGATCGAAGTGATCACAGACCCATCTGGATATTAAAATTTAACGCTCTGAGAAGCGAATCCCGTAGCAAGCAAGAAGTTAGTTCACAGTTAACTAATTACGGAGAACGGAGTACTCCGTACTCCTCAAGCCATGTCAATTGCAGATCCACAACAAAATCACTGTCACATGATCTATCCACTTTTCCTTTAGTGTTGACCGTCTGACTCATCACAGCCCTCGCTTAGTGCCAATTGTCTGGGCCTGGTGCACGTGAACCCACAAACTCTGAAGCAGGATTGTGCGTACCCAAGAAATTCTGGCCACCGAAACCCCTCTCAGCCTCTTTATCCAAACCCTCACACCCATCGAGGACCGGCCATCACACTCAACGACAATCAAGATGTAAGTATCTGGACAGACAAGCACGAAAGCGTAATGAATCAAGTAGCGAAGCGAATTACGATTGAACATGACGTGTTTTTGGATGAGGCGGCGGCTTGCACGGTGACGATTGACGGAACGGAAAGTTTGATTCAACGTGCACGATCATTGTACCCGCCAAAAAAAAAAAATATTATATCACCAGAATATACAGAAAGAGGAGGAAGCAAGCAAGCCGCCCACCCACATATACACGACAATCGGATAATGTCGCACATTTTGGCCTTGAAAGATTACAGGCAAGTGGGCTAACATCTCTTCTTTCATTAGGGTCAATCTGCGAACTCAAAAGCGCCTCGCCGCGTCGGTCATCGGCTGCGGCAAGCGCAAGATCTGGCTGGATCCCAACGAGCAGAGTGAGATCTCTAACGCCAACTCTCGCCAGACTGTCCGAAAGCTGGTCGCCGATGGCCTCATCATCCGAAAGCCCGTTACCATGCACTCCCGAAGCCGTGCCCGCGAGCTGAACCTTGCCCGAAGAGAAGGCCGACACCGTGGCTACGGTAAGAGAAAGGGTACTGCGGATGCCCGTATGCCCAGCCAGGTTCTCTGGATGCGCCGCATGCGTGTCCTCCGCCGTCTCCTCGTCAAGTACCGTGCCGCTGGCAAGATCGACAAGCACCTTTACCACGAACTGTACCACCTGAGCAAGGGTAACACCTTCAAGCACAAGCGCGCCTTGGTTGAGCACGTACGTTGAGTTCTTCCCTGTCTGATGTCGTTTATTTCGGGGAGAATTGTCATTTGTCTTCGAGTTCGGCAGCCTGCTACGAGCTCCGACACTAGAAACAGATCCCTTCACTTGTCACTTTACACAGACACAAATTTCCATAAACGGAGAATAGAGTGACTAACTTGGTATTACAGATTCACCGTGCCAAGGCCGAGAAGGCCCGTGAGCAGGCTATTAAGGACGAGATGGACGCCAAGCGTGCCAAGACCAAGGCCGCTCGTGAGCGCAAGTTGGAGAGAGTTACTGCCAAGCGAAATGCTCTGATGGCGGAGGAGTAAACCGAATAGACTACGATGATAATGCTATTGTTTCGGTCTTGAGGGGATGCTGCTGCATTCGGAGTCTACGGGTTGGGTCTCATTTTACGCCCTTCTGGTTTTCTACAGTCGTACGGGCGGGGCTTCTAGCATGTAGCATTGAAAAATGGAATGACGATGCATATATGCCAACATGTGTGTGGACGTGTTGAAGAGATATCACGACTACGTAAACGTGACGCTCAGTTTGAATTTGAGTCCAATAATCTATCGAGCATGAAAGCATCTTTGTTGCCCTTATGGAATTCTGAAGTTCAATTTGGGAATCGTAGGATTGTGAAACGGGGTTGTTTAGACATCATATTTAGCTTTCTCACCCCGCTGTTGGGGCTTGGGGCTTGTTGTAGGCTGTAGACGGCATTCTTGAACAATCCAATGCAGCCTCGAAAACGAAAATCAGCAGGATTTCTCCACCATCGATATTGAGCCCAAGGCGGTAAGGAGTAAGCCAGCCATAGCTAAATCGGGCCGGCCGTAGTGACCCCGTAGCCACGAAACAGTACAGCCACTCTCACGATTAGCTAAGGTCCAGCAAATTGCGGCCATCACCCAGATTCAATAAAAATGCGAGAAGGGTATAAAATGACTACACTCTTAGCCCAAATGCTAAAGAGAGATATGTCTGCTAATAAAAATTGCTCTTTAGGGTTATCTCATATATGTGCGCTGCTTTTGGTTGGCTAGAGGTTGGCTAGAAGTAAATTTGTAGAGCAGCAGTCACTGGCAGCAGTACTTTGTAATCGCGAGGGAGTACTGGTTGTGTGGCACGAGTGGCATTTGCTGGCGACACTGGTTGTAGGCGCACCACCTATAACCAATATAAACCAAGAAAATAGAACATAGAAAGCAGCACGCACAGACACACACACACCACACACACACACACACACACATATATATATATATACATACATATCTCAAAAATAACAGTAAAGAAATTTTCTTTTAGAAGTATAGAGGTCGTTTTGCAGGAATTCGGGCTTAGAATGACCACAGCTATTGTCTGCATTTGGTACGGAGTAAGTTTGCGGAACCTGGGTTTTGCCAACTATTGTGCCGCCGTAATGCAATTTTAGCAGTCACATTGGATGGCCAAAGCACTTCAATCCCGTCGACATCAATGTTACAGAATGCTCCCTCTCACTCACGGCTTATGAATACACCAACGCCAAGTCAAGCGGCAGTGCCTTCTTCTTTGAGCAGACTCGAGAAGTCGACCTCGTTGCCAAAAACGCCTGGCACGGCGCGTGGGATGGGCACCAGGCATATGTGTCCGGGAATGAGGGTATTCCTGCCCTTTACATGTCTCGGCATGACCTCAAAGCGCTGCAAACCTTCACTGAGTCTGCCTCAATTGTCAGTGAGTGGGTAGGTGGAAACTGGCACAACCAGAACCTCGGCGTTAGTGCTGCGCTTCATGGGAACGGGCATGCTGGCAATCGCTTTGACAGTCTGGCTGGCCCTCGGCATGACTGATTATCGGCGCTCTGGGCCTAATAAAATACCGGCACGTGAGCACAGCTTGAAAAGCGAGCCTTTTGTTTTTATCCGCTGGCGATACTTGGCTGGGCTTATTGTCATGGAGCTGGCGTCGCTGTTATTTGGTCTAGTCGCGCCAGTCTTCAGCCAACGGAGCCCGCAATGCGCCACTGTGGATGTCGTCCTTGCCTGCGGTTCTTGCTGTTCAATATCAAGATCAGCCGGGGGAACTTCGTGCCAAAGCTAGAGGTGTGAAAGAAGTTGAGGAGAAATAAAAATAGGCTTTTGTCCAGTTGTGGTAAGGCTGTCTCAACCTGCGGAAGTGTCGTTTAGACGACAGGCGGGAAATGCAGCAGGTTTGGGGACACACAGGAGATGTTGGAGGAGTGGTATGTCACGGGGATTTGCTAATCAGATTGCATATTTTTTCTTTCCGGACAACTGTTCTATCCATAGATGTCCCAATGCCACTCATTAATCACTATACTTTTCGCTTCACCATACACTTATAATTCATTCTGCTCTATACTACGATGCGGTGGCCTGCAGTGCTGCGAGTGTGTGTTTGGAGTGCGAGGCAACATGCGTCAAGTTGACACTGTGTGGCGGATCTCGCCCACACCAATGAAGACGGGCAGTAGGCCCACAGTGCATTTAATCATTATTATCTTGAAGGTTTAACGTTTCTGTTGGGATCCTGCCGTCAAGCACAACAGGAAGCACGGAGCAGGTCACGTGGTCACCTTTCGGCCACGATATTTATACGCCGACATCGAGCCTTTCACCTTGACTTGTTTTCCTCCTCTGAGAGACACAGAGAATATTAAATATATTGCATTTTGACCGCAATTGGTATCGATACCGCATTGCACAACACCCTGTGCAACCCACAGTTTCCCTTGTTTTCCCATCTATTAAATTGAGCGATTCGCGCAACTCCCGACTTGAACTATTCTGCATCTGCTACCCTGCATTCGTCACTCGCCGCCAATCATCGTGGCGTGTATGTGTGTGGTTTAAGTCAACAAAATATATAATAAGAGGAGGTTTTTGGGCAGGGGCTATTTAGTTATATTGCGGCGATATATGCTAGTATTAAACGGGGAAATCCAGAATTAATGCAGGTAAATGAGATAGATAGCGAATTTTACATATAGCGTAATGAAGGTTGGGGCTTGGGTTCCCTGCTTTAACTTGTAGCGTGAGTGACATACTTAAAGCTGGTGATGCGGCAGAACTGAGAACATCCCATCACCATCCATCATCACATCTATCAATTTACATGACTTTTGACTCCTTTAATTCATACCAGCTGCTAATAACTCTTTTAATAAAACTCAATAAACTAATAAATAAAGTTAGAGAGTAGGATTTAATCTTTATTTTTATGTTTAGTGTCATTTTACAATTAATAAGAACGCGCACAGCGCTAAAACCAAGCCAAATTGTCTATGACCTTTTCATGTTTCGAAAACAAATCACGGCTGTCATAATTACTAGCGTCTTTTTGCCTAATATAGAACTACCACGTTCTTCTCCATTTAACAATCATTTCCTTATCAGGTGGAGTAATCACAGCGCTCGCGTATCCTTGATTATCTGCAGCCGGTCGATCAGAATGAGATCCGTCGGAATTTATCCATCCGATAAATTCCACTTCGAACCTCGAGAAAATTATGGCCACCGTGAGTAGAACTTCAGGTTTTGCCATGTTACGCCCTGGGCAGATATTACGCCCACCCCCTGTTTATAGGAGGACATGATCAGCTTTGCCGTTATCTATCACTCCTCTTTAACGTGTGAACAGACAACATACCGAATGGGAAAAGGCAATCATCTCGACCTGCCATGGAGAACTCGAATTGATTAGGAGTCTCACACGCATCATACGTCTTCTCGAGGCTTTTCACATGACGATAGGCCCAGAACTCAGAAGCCGGATGATTAGGCGTCCCCCCTATAACGAAGAATCTTTAGTTATAGTATCGTAATAGAACTGTATAATGGCGGTTCTCCGAGGGCCAGACTTTTTCCCCTTGCGGGAAAGACAGCAGCAATGCGGTATAAAAAGATAAAAAGGAGAACCGGAAGCACTAACATATATCTTCGTTGAGATGGGCAACCTCGGTAGGAGCCTGCACTGTTGATCCTCTTGGTATCGTATAATCACACCCAACGTGACTTCTTCCGTGGCGGTCCTTGTCAGGAGAATACTCGTATGTACACGCAAGACCTCTGTGTACACCGACTGCAGAAGAGGCATAGACGCTAGTGTCTGGTAGTTCAGGGCTCCTGTTTGTGGACTATCAGTGATCTGGGCTTGAGATATCTCCTCCATAACGGCACGATATAGCGCGGGATCCTTGATAATTTCAAAAACCATCCATGCACAGGTGGGGACAGTATTGGCATGGAGTCTGTGTTGAACAAAATTTAATTAGCGCCCATCACGATATCGCAAAGGTTCTCGTTTTTCTCTTCTGGCCACCATTATCTTACCCAAAAAGTAATAAACCATAAGCGGCGCCCACGCTATCGATCGAAAAGTCGAAAGATTTTGCCCATTTGGCCAGTTCTCTCGATACTCGCGCCCCCAAAATGGGTTCCCACTCAGGACTATCGCCCGCTGAGGAGCCGTCCCAGTCGTATTCCTGATCAACAGCCTCGAACCACTTGCAGCACATGAGGCGAAACCGCTCTCTAGCGGCCACGCCTTTCCTATTCAGCCATTTTGGAAGCCCAAATGAAAGTGACTCGCCGAACGGCTCGAACTCCCAGAAAGCCTCAATAAATTCTGAGTTGATATCAAAGACTCTGGAGCCCAGGACCGATCCGGTAGCGGCGGTCGACACGTTGAGCTTCAAGAATTCAAAAACTCGCACATCGGCCACCCATTCTCCGACCGGAAAAGCCGTAATCTGAGCAGCAAAAAAGTTCTGGAAGTTATCCAAAAATCTGTTAACGGCGCGGAAGTTCATCAAGCCACCCTGGGTCATCTGGTGCATCGCACGCTATATATCCTTTTTCACAGTGGGTTGCACGATAGAGCAGCCAGTATCGTTGGCAGTAAACTTGACTAGGTCACTGGAGGCGTAGCCCGCCGTGGATTCAAGGTTACGCAAAATCCAGGGATTTGAAGTGAATGATGACCGGAATATGATTGGAACGTTACTGCCTCCAGTGACTAGATGCAAAGTCATGGTGCCAAGTCTGCACCTTATAACGGGACTGGTCCGAAGAGCGTCTCTGAGTAATGGGCAATGCCGTATCTGTCAGTAGGCTCCTCCTCTCGGCATCAGCTCAGGAATCCTGTGGGGATCTCACCTCACCCGGTTAATAAACTCCCTCTTGTTTGTCATGAACTGCCAGGTATTGGATATAAAAGGCACGGTCTCATCAAGTGGAGGAGCTTCACTTGACTTGCTCCGAGGTGATTGACTGAAGAACTGAATGAAAATCAAAATTGGGAGCAGTATCAAGGCCAAGGACATGATAGAAGCGCCTGACAAGATGTTCCAAAAATTACCCATCCTCAATGGGTTAGAAATCTTGGAGAAAATACGTCTGTGTAGAAAAGAGAAGGAAAAGGGGACGGAAAGCCGACGAGTTGGGACGTCTTGATCACTTCCTGCTGTTTAACTTCAACTCTCTACCAAATCAGCCACCCAGCAGAAACGAGTAACTCGTAAAAAAAGAAGGTTATACCAACTTTCTTAATGCGTTTCGCCATCTCACCCGCAGAGCAAATCTGCCAGTCCAACATACACCTGTACGATGCCCCCATGATCCACCTCGGAGCAGAGGTGGGAGGGAAGGGAACCGGCCAGTTTGCTCTGCTGATGTATGTTAAGTAGGGTATTAACTACCAATCGATAATCGACGCGTCACATTTGCCCCAGGTTGCTTTGCCTTTGCAAACTGACTCATTGACTGCCCGGCCGAAGTCTGAACTAATCGCGCAAAGTAGTCTGAGGCGCAGCGCAGTTTCATATGCACATGGTTATGTTATAATGTTTCAGTATCATGCAGCACCATTTCGAGACAATCTGTGATATCAACACCCCCAGAGTAAGAAACCTAGTCCGCTCATCATATGCAATGAAGAATTAATATACACGTACATGATGATTCTGTGTCTTAAGCTGAAGGGAGTAAGTGGGGCGCGGAATGACACAACGCAGGCTATAATAGAAGCTGTTACCGCACCTCCGGCGAGTCTTAACTATTGTCCGGAAATCACAACGAAGAGACAATACAGCGCAGGGTTAGCAATAACGACCTGTGAGAGGCAGGAGCTTACCGACGCTAAACTCGCAGTAAAACCAAAACCAAGTGAAAGTCACACTCTGCATCTTTCCATTTCCAGTATAGGCCGAGTGAAAGACACTTCCACGTGCAATGGTGATACCAATGGTGATAGATACGAGGCCGAAAACTACAGTCAAGAGTAGCTTCTTGCCCCTACTAATGCGGCTTCTCCATAGAACGGCTATGGGCAAACCAATGACTTCGGATTACAGACATGTCAGTCAGCCCTCTTGTATTTGACACTTGGTGCGTGGGAAGAAGAGCATGAAGTTCAGCTTGACAACCAAGACGCCGATGAAGGTGATATTGACGCTTGCCCCGAGGGCAACGAAGGCCGTTCCATATTTAGGCAAGGAGTCTGGACCCGTGTCAGAAAGATCACCTCTCTCGAGCTTTTCGATATCGTAGGTATTCTTCAAAAAGAGCTGTATGAGTATTGCATCGGCGATATGCAAGGCCAATACAAAGAGCATGAGGTAATCGTCACACCATAGGCGGTGGAAACAATCATAGTGGATGTAGAGTCGAATAGCCAAGGCAATATTGCAGAGGGCAAAAAAGAGCCAAGTCAAGACCTTGAAGAGTATTAGCACTAAGGTGTCAGAAAGTTGGAAGAGTCCGCACTGTTATATAAAAGACAGTTGGCCCAATAACGTCGTTGGTTGCTGGCAAGATAGACATGGTAGTATTATGATTGGTATCCATACTGCGTGTATGGGTTATTGAAGTTTGAATAGGATTGCAAGATCCAAAGGTATCAAGGTGTGTTGGAAAAATGGTCAAGATTAGATTATCTAGAGTAGAAGAAAAAGAAATCTTGAGGAAAGGATATCTTCAGGAAAGGACATTTTGAGCAAAGGGCATCTGGAGAATGCATCCTCGTCATCATATAGCTGAGATGCTAGTTTCATGGATCTCAACATAAATACATAATCTGACACACCACACACATTCTTCGGAGGGGCGTGATCAGATTCACAATTTAATCAAGGGGCGTGTCTGCAACATAGATATTATAGCTGCCCTTGGCCTATTCCAAGAGGGGCTGCATTAGCGCCTAATGGCCATTAGGGTCCAATGTGGTTGGTGCAGGTGGTTATTATTGTTGGCATCGGCCTCTTCTCCATTTCCTCCCACTTCCTTTTCTCACACTCAACTTCCACCGCAGATCTCAACGCACAGCACAAGCTTTTTTTTTTAATCTCAGCTACACATTTCAATTAATACCAGAAACTACAATCAGTAAGGAGGTCATGGCATCCACCGTAGCCATCGTCAGCGGAGCAATAGCTGCTCTCACTTATCTATTCTTCCGCTTGCTCCTCCACTGGACGCAGGATGTGCAAGAGCCACCAGCCATCGAGACGGGATTCCCTTTTATTGGCCCGTTGATTTGCATGATTAGGGCGAAGTCACGCCTCCACGTTCGGTTGAGGTCTGTTCTTACTAACCTTTTTGTTTGTTTGCCCCAGTCAATTTGCCAAATCCCCGTGGCTGACAAGGGCACGCGGCGGCTAGAAATCAATACCGGCTGCCCATCTACACGTTGCGCTTGCCTTTCACGCGGATTTATGTGGTCAACTCCCCCGTACTCATTCCCGAGCTCCAAAAACACTGGCGCGCCGTCAGCTTTGCCGCGATTTCCGCTGATGCGGGCTCCGTGGTCGGCATGAGTAAAGAAGCCGTCAGAATCATGCGCCAAGATCTGACAAGTGAACACGGCTTTGGCATCAGCTGGCCACGTTTCGTTACACCCGCAATGGCGCCAGGGAAAGACCTTGACACCATCAGCAGAAGGGCCGTCGAAGTCGTGTCCGCCGAGATGGAGTCACTGAGACTGCAGGGAAGCCCTATCAACACCGGCTTATGGGGCTGGTCACGCCAAATAATGGTCGCGGCCACAACCGAGGCGGTTTGGGGGCCACAAAATCCCTACCGAGACTCTGTTATTGCCGAAGCCTGGCAGTAAGTTAAACTTGTCTAAGCATCAGCCCATACAGAATGGCAACCTTGGACGCGGCTTACACCCCAAAGGAGAGATACTAACAAGCTACCGTAGGACCTTTGAGAAGGGATTCTTGTCTTTTGTCATGTTTCCATTTGCCGCTACGTTGTTTCCCAGGCTATACCAAGCACGCGAACTTGTCGCCGCCGCCATGATTGAATATATGCAGAACCGCGGCTTCGAAACTGCTTCTGGGCTCGTCCGCAAGCGTTATGAGCATCACCGTGAATTGTTCGATATGGGATTGTTGAATGCAGCATGGAGGCAGTCTAGCTAAGGATAATCTCCAAGTTCGCTACTAGTGTAAACACACCATATATTTTCGCAAACGCACGAGGCTATGCAAACTTCTGAACTATTCGCGTGAAAGCAGGCATTCGGTGATTCGCTCCGTCATCCGCAGTCATATTGGTTCGTCGACACAGGGTTGCTTCATGAGCGATGATACCACCACCGTCACTGTTTCTGCTACTGGCAGCGACAACAACGTTGAGCTTCATATTAATAACGATGTTGAGGTAAATAAAATTAACAATATAAGTAAATATAATAAAATATAATAAAATACAGCCAGGTGTTGCGGTTTTGCCCTCCTAAGCGGTGACAATTGACGCCGCTTTTGGCAGTATCGACCGGTGTGGCTTCCCCCTGCACACGCCCCCTCACAGACCGCTAGCGCAGTCATGGCGCCATTTTTAATGCTGCGCTACAAGCCCGCTGATGGCCATTCGCCAGTCACCACGGTACCATCATTCCAGCAGTCTGCCTACTGTCACTACATCACCAATAAAAACAGACGCGAGGCGAGGTTTATAAATACGAACCGCAGTGCAAATTCAGTCTGCCCTCCTCATCTTCATCTTCCACAAACTTTTAGATCCTATCTTCTAGTTTTCTTTTCTGCCAATGTAATGCCGACATGTCACAGTTAAACATACTAAGACTTTAAAGACTGAGCACACACTCTCGCAGTTTTTCTTTAAGCCAATACCACTAACTGAACTATCATCGCAGCCGCGGTACGTGCCCATTTTGTAAGCCAGAGTAGGTTTTTGTTAACCCTTCCGGGTAGGGCCAATGCCTCTGTTGCGGCCCCGCTCTCACGCTAGTTGTCAAGTCAGGCTGACCTTCACGGCTCCTAACAACGTTATGACTCACGTACAAATACTTATGTCAGCTTGTCCGCTTTCACAGTGCAAAGCTGTGCAAACTTCCTATCTTCCATCCAACAATGTCACCTACGGTTTTCCAGATCGTCTCCGATCTGCATCTCGAGACGTATGGCTCTTACAACTTTGCCCTAACACAGACGGCTCCAAATCTTGCCCTTCTTGGCGATATTGGGCACGTGGCTGAGGATGGTCTCTTCTCCTTCCTTGAGAAGCAGCTACAGCGCTATTGGAACGTTTTTTTCCTGCTTGGGAATCATGAGCCTTCCCATGGCAGCTGGCCGGCAGCAAAACAAAGGGTGCGTGATTTTGCTGATCAAATGCAGCGACTTCGATCTCGATCGACGATAGGCCGATTTATTTTCCTTGATCAGACTAGACATGATATGGATGATAGTCTTACTATCTTGGGTTGCACGCTGTTTTCGAAAGTCTCGAAAGAACAAGCTGCTGCTGTATCAAGCCAATTCGTTGATTTTAAACAAATCCAGAACTGGGCAGTTGACACTCATGTTGACGCACATGTTTCTGATTTAGAGTGGTTAAATAGACAGGTGTTAGAAATTTCCACTCTCCAGCCTCAGAGGCAGATCGTTATTTTCACACACTACAGCCCAACCCAAGATAAAAGAGCCGTGGATAAGAAACACGCCGACAGCCCGGTCACATCAGGCTTCGCGACTGACCTAAGCGGTGAAGATTGCTGGAAGAGTAGGTCAGTGACGATGTGGGCTTTTGGACATACACACTATAACTGTGACTTCACGGATGAGCTTGGGAAGAAGGTTGCGGCAAATCAGAGAGGCTATTCATACAACGTTGACGAAAAATTCGATATGAAGAAGACTTTTGTTGTTGGAACTGCTATCACACCGTTCGTGACCAACAGCTTAGTCTGACTGGGCTGGAGAGCAATAGCTTACGGGGAGCATAATGGCAAAATATCCATTGCTGTAGACCGCATATGCTTACATAACTTTGCGATCATCGCTTCTGACGGACACGAAGCCGAATCAGGATCTGAACTTGTTGACCCACCGATTAGATCAGAAACGACCATGCAACCGGCTGAGACTGGGCCTACTGCCGATGCCAACGCATCTACGAATGTGTTTGCCAAACCATGCCACAACAACTAGTATAAGTACGTGCGAGATAACAGAAATATTTGTCGAAAGTTGGATTGATAAGCTTTATTGGAGATTCCAAATTTGTACGGCGAGACTACCAGCCATTTATGTCATGGGTGGGATGGGATATTCAAGACGATAGCAACTTTGGTCAGGAAAGAAAGCAAGCGTCCGCAGAAACGTGGAGTCTGCCGCTTCCGCCTAGGCAATCTAATCTAACCAAGTCACTAACTAAACTAAAAGGGACTATTTAGTGTTCTTAGATGCGCTAATTAGATTCTTAGGAGTACTGGATGAAGTCTATTCGGTTGGCGAGGGTGACTGGATTGCTCATATGGTACGGCACCGCCTACGATAGGGGGTCCGGGATCCGTCGGGGGCTTCTCTGCGATATCTCGATGCACTTCTTTCGAACTAAGGGATCGAGCCATACTTGCAGGTCCTCACCGGCAGACAAAATAAGTAGGGCGTAACTATCGAACCGAACTTGGGGATGTCTCCAAACTCTTCAAGGTCAGCCAGGGGGGTGTGAATAAAATTCAAGCAGTTTGAGAATGTGGGACTGGCATGTAATGAGGGTGAACCCAGCGGACCCATCGGAGATATTTGGGCTGTTTACGGAGTACTCCGTAGTAGTAAAGCCCATACCCCGCCACGCTATTTACCTCATCCTGAATTGGGTGGTCGTAGAGAGTAGCCACGTGGAAGACATTTATCAAGGTTTGTCTTTTATGGGATGGGATATTGGAGCTGTCAGCTTCTGGCTAGGGTAGTCAAGGTGATGGCGCAGTTATAGGGGCAGCAAGATCACGCTAGCTACAGGCGTGCGCCCGCTGCCGGTGGATAGCCCAGATGTTGTGCTAGCACACCTCCCGCTGACATTGGACTTTGGCTAGCGCATTCCAGACAGCGATATTATAGAAGCCGCCAGATAGCGTGGGGGGGTCGAACTTCCAGCACTTCAACGACATCTTTGTCATTTAGTTTTTAGGATGTTGTTCGCATTAGCTATCACTGAATATATGTCATTTGTTCTCATCTTCAAGACCTGCTACGCCGAATGCAGCACGTAAGATCTTGCTTAATCTATGCCCTCTCGTTATCAAGGATATCTATCAACAATTTTGTGTCATCAACCTCCCCATCCAATGCAACAGAGGGGCCTGGCCTACGGAAAAATTCGCGCTCGAATTCCGGCGGATAGAAGCCTGCGTATTCCCAGTCGATGATAGCCGCAATCTTGAGAGTGCTGGGGTTAACAATAACATTATTTGCAGAAAGATCGTTGTGACAGAAGACAAGATTCTGCGTTTCCCGCGGCTTTACTTTCCATGGCCTACCACTGGAGTTCCTCATAATGCGGTATGGGGGCAGAACCTATTGATCTGTCAATTATTTAGCCAATATAACTATAAAAACCAGATCATATCTCACCAAACCGCTAGGACCGCCCCAAACATTAGAATTCAGCTTGCTGAGGGTTTCCATATGAGTGCGGAGTTCTTGGGCAATTATTCCCTGCTTTTCTTCATCAAGCTCGTCCATGCCAACCCCTTCCACATACTCGGTAATGACGTATGCAGCGCCATCGTCTTCAAAACAGGCATGGAGCTTGGGCAAAGGAATGTTCGTATTTTCTGCTAGGAATTGGAGGCATGAGCCTTCATTCAACACACGTTCGAGGCTAAATAAGGGTATTGGCATATAGCCATTGTGCTTCTGCCATTCACAGGGTCGCAAACTTCGCTTGATCCAAGTCTGTCCGACTCTATAGTATTTCCTTTCGTGGGTGATGGCTATACAAGACTCTTCGCGCCTTGCGTTCAGTTCTGCGTTGGTAGGAGGCGGCATCTTCGACGACGATCAAGTTGTGTTTGAGTTGGAGAAAATTTAAATAGCGATGGTGGCAATATTCTGTAATGCAATGAGAGGGTGTGCCCACTAGTTACGCCAATAAATCAAATAGATTCACCAGTACAAGCAGCTGCTCGTACTGCACCTTACACTTGCTTACAAGGCCTATGACTCAGAGAACCACTCTGGGCCACAGCGCCTTACAATTATCCCCCCTTCTATCAGGCGCCACTCCTCCCAGTGAAACGACCTACGCACGTCCAGGCTACGCATAGGCCGCACAGGGCACGCGCCTTCAAGAGCGGTGGGGCACGCCGAAATGCAATTTTTCTTTTTTTTTTTTTGGCCTTGGTTTGGGCTCCCTCAACCTACAGCTTTTCGGGCAGAATAATCCGAGCAGTAGCAACGTCTGGCTTGCTTTGCACTTACAACACCAAGAAAACTTCATTCAGTGGAGAGAACAAAAACTGGAAGCCAATATTCTCATAAAACACAACAAAGCAGCCTCCATGCTGCTTCTTGCCACCGAAAATGGACACTCATCTTCCTCCTCCACTAATCGCGCCGCTTTTGAACCGTAATTCACACTCGTCCCAAACCATATTCGTGTCTGTCTCCCTCCACATGTCGGACCGCATTCGCTTCGTACGATTCCCGCCAGAAGACCTTGAAGCCATCACAGCAGTCATATCCCGTCACTGGTCTCGCGGAATCCAATCCTCCCGCTCTTACGGTTGCTCCTACGAACTCAAGTTGCGCGGGTCTCCTTGGTTTGGCAGCGGCACAGGACCTGATGCCGTTCCCGCCCTCATTCTTATGCGCGAGCTTCTAGCTGCTCTATACGCACAGAGCTGGATCATAACTACTTCCACAGACGTATCTCGCAAACGAGATGATAAGGACACTTTGATCTTTCGAAGGCGGCCTTTGCCGCCGCCACGTGTCCAGTGGCTAGTCATATCGTTCAAGGCAGAGGACAAGCTGAGGTGTCTAGGGGCCGAGCCGGATCTGTTGGCCGCGATTTCGAGCA
This sequence comes from Conoideocrella luteorostrata, assembly GCA_032433595.1. Lineage (NCBI taxonomy): Eukaryota > Fungi > Ascomycota > Sordariomycetes > Hypocreales > Clavicipitaceae > Conoideocrella > Conoideocrella luteorostrata. The sequence goes on from JASWJB010000024.1 coordinate 113,677, forward strand.
TGCTTCGATCGTTGAGATTATTACAGTCAGAAAAAAAGAAGGCTATGGAAGCCCATCATTATGAGTTCAAGATTCATGGGTATCCGTGGGCGGCGATGGGGGAGGAGACAATGCAGACGAGGCTGCTAATCATTAAGCTCATGGAGGTTCTGGAGGTACATGGCTGGAGAGTGTATGCTAGCATTGATCAAAACAGCGGGCCATTGGGAAATGCAAATTATAGTGCAGTGGATAGCTGGTATTGTTTTAAATCTGTAGATTGGACGCCCGGGGATGCGATTTTTGATCATTGACGGACTAGCAGCTTTTGAGTGCCAAATGTCAATGTATGCGGTATCGCGGCATTTTGCCACGGGTTACTGTTAATGTACTGTGGCTGGTGTTTGATATCAAGTAGCAACATGTATCAGCGTCTGGCTACTACTGATAGAGCATGCTAACATTTTTTGGACTTTGTCAAATGTTGGACTGCTGATTGTTCCGCATGTGGATTTTGAGTTTTAAGTTTCTGGAACTACTCCGTAGATGGCGATTAACTAACTAACTACGGAGTACTCCGTACTCCGTAAAGGAGTTAGCCATAAATAAGGTTGCGACTCCTCCGTGGTCCAATCCGAAACAAGGCGCGGCCCAGGGATCCACAGGGTTAGACTCATGTACAGCTGTTTAACTGATGTTGGCAAGTTCTCCAATTCGAGTTCCAGTTATGTCTGTAGGAGTTTGTTCGTTGTATAGATTAATAATTCTGTCTTTATTATTGACTTCTGGTGCTGTTGGCTCGATATAGACATCATAGTTCCCTGTGTAGGCATATTGCTAGAAGCACAGGAATGTATCCTTGTCGACGGACTCCCACGTCACCTCACCATAGTGGCCTCTTTCATTGGCCCATTTACCAACCTTTCGAGGAATGGTGACTAGGTGGTAACGATTGGTGAATAAATTGTATATGTACGACCGTGCATGCCAACAATAAAAATAAAGGGTTTAGAGGCAGCGACTCTATCTTAGCATTAGCTGGAAGGTATAGAAATTTTATTCCTTGCTAAAGATAGCTGCATTCATCTCTCCAGCGGCTAACTAGAGATTTTACATCTTGCATAGGATTTCTACGCTGCATTCATCTCTGGACAGTTCTCGGGTTAATACTTATGGCTGGATTACACAGATGCAGCGGAATAATGTTAAACTCAAGCGGGATTTATGTATGGTTCTTGGAAGAAGATTTTCATCCTCCCTCCCATAATCCTTCACAACCCCTCTTAACGTGAGAGTTAACCCTGCTCAACTAGCACTCCCGCTAGCCTAATACCTTGGGCACTAGCGCGTAAATACGGCCCGTTCTTGGGCGGGAGAGCGGAAGGTGGCATCAATGTCTGGCTGCCACGGCAGACTACTCCGTACGCTATAGACCAATACCCCAGAAACTCATCTGCATAACCCGCTAAGGGCTGTCAGAGTAGATTGTGAGCGCCTTTGTGCCATGCTAGAGAGTGTTTTGCTTACTTTGCAATAGGTCAATTCGTAGGATAAGTCCCTTAGTCACTAACCTAGCACGTCCTATGCCCAAGCAGGGGACCTGAGCCGCCCAAGGCCGCTAGACACTTACCGCTCAGTGCTGCCGATGCGGGGAAAATTCTATCTATAGTGCGGTGCCTGCGTTTAAGCGGCTCAACCCATGCTTTCCAATAGGTGGGATTTGCAAATAGCACATAGCCCTTTGAAGAAGTTATTAAGAACACTGCATGATTAAAGCCTTCCTAAAGATAACTTTATACTATTAAATCAAGTAAATCTATTTAAATTAGTATCTCTAAAAGCACTCTTTAGAGTCGTATCCTTTACAGAGTAATAACAGAATAGCTATTAGCAAGCTTACACCAGCGCCTATGTTGTGGGCGAAAATGATCTTCTACTGTGGTGGATGCCGTCTCACGTGAGGCTTGGACTTGACCAATTTGGTCAAGTTCAAATGGATCGTCTATAAGAAGGGGTCCTTGCCCGTTTGCTAGGCAGACATCATGCACATGCATCGTCGGTAAAAATTGAATTGCGTGCTTCTTCAGAATTGAATCGTGTCCTCAACGGGAACGCTGTCCTCGTATTATTATGCCTATTCTTATATTTAACGAGCAACGGCGCTCTTATTCCTACCATTTGATTGACAGACCATTTGATCTTGGCGTGTACAAGAGGTCTACGAGTTGATTTGGGCTCAATTGAAGTCCTTTACAGAATTGAAGTTACTGTCTCTGGTTGTGTGTCAGACACCAGTGTCCATGTGTGGTGGGTGTTTGCTTTCGGTCAACAAAGCAAAAATAAAATAAAAAACATATTATATAATAATTTATAAAAACTCATAAATTTATATTATATTATTAACATATACCTAGTATTTTGTCAGGAAGAAAAGAACCCACCAAACACCCAGTGGACCTAGTGGTACTAATTGGTATCAATCGGTCAAATGGTTTGTGTATTCAAATCGTCAATATCGCGTGGTGCGGCTCAATCGCACAAACATGAGGCCGGGATCGTAGGTCAGAGCCGTAGGTTAAGGTCACAAGTCAGAATTGTAAGGCGTCGGCTTGCTTCTCTATTGAACTCGTATTCTGGCTCAATTGCATGTGATCAAATGGTTCATGTATCTAAATGGTAAGTATCATGTAATAATAGGCATTCAAAGATAAAGTCAAAATCTCAAAGTATCAATTTGCTTCACGAAGAAGGCATACTTTCTTTTTATTCTGAAGGGAGCTACGTTAACTGTAAATACACTGTTCAATGCTAACTAAAATCACCCTTGCCAGAGAAAATTTCCACTCCACGCAGCTACCCTAAGGGGTGCTCAAAGTCCCGCACAAAGTATATACCTAGCTTATGCTATTTTGCTATTACCTTGCCTTACTCTAAACTATCGCATTAATAGGTTAGACCTGAGATTTACTATGTCCCCTAGGCAGGGGAACGTTATAATAGCAGGTAGCCGCGCCGCGCACTGGTCTGGGAGTAACTAACTACCTACCTAGCGTTACAACACAAAGTTAGCACCAGCGCGGCAGAGAATGTTCCTCCTGCCCTCGAACGTTCACTTTGCTCCACCGACCTCGAGGTTGTGTTGAGGAATGGAATGGACTGAGCACCTTATTTCTGATTTTGCTATACAAAATGTTGGGTGGAGGTACTTGTGATGGACAAAATCAGGCATGGCTATCCATTCAAGGCAGTCGTCATTCCCATTACCCAATTGTAAAGAAAATTTGCTCCGAGCCATAGCTCCCGATACGTAACGGCAACGATGAACGAAACTAGGTGTGCTTCACCCGATGGCGCTTTAGCTAATGAGAACGCCATGGGCGGTCATCTAGCTCCCTCAAGAGGCAAAGCCCGCTGGAGCCTGCTGGAGCCCGCTGGAGCTCTAATGTAAAATGGTTGGACGGTGACTGCATCTTCTGGGCTTCAAGCCCCAAGGTCTGCCACTTGTTCGTCCCCAGGCCTGGTCCGGGCCTGTCGCATGCGGGGACGGGCGGGTACCGACGGTCGGAGCCTATCGGGCCATGGGCCGGTGACACAGCGAAACTGCTCGGCAAAGCCGCGACGTGAGCGTCCTTTGAGGAAACCAGCACGAGTCTCTCATGCTATCATCGTCGAGCCAAATCAAAGATAAGCTCCCGGTCCCGGCTCGCTGCCCTGATATTCCTTCGCCGCCGTCAATTCCTCCTGCACGCAGTCTCACACCCTCTCTGCACCATCTCGCAAGGCATTGAAACCTCCAGGCGCGTTGTCCGAGGCATTGGTATCGGCGTTGTAGAGACATCCCAGCTTTCGCTCCCCGCAGTCGGCCGCATCGACAACCCATCACTCCCTCGAGTTTTCCCTCACTTCCACCAACCTCGGCCACAGCACAGCGGCACAGTCTGTCGTCCGCCCAGACATGTCTCTACCCGGTCTTCGAGGCACTTCGCGAGCCTTTCGGGGCTTCGCGCGGCCTGTTGTGGCCTCTCGACGGGCCAAGTCTTCCATAGCCATGGATAGCCAACAACAGGTTGGTAACCGACCAATATACCAAGCTTGCTTGTATTGTGTCATTTGGTAGCCACATGCTGATCTCCTGTGGCTGTAGCTTCTTTCTGCTCATTTGCAGCAGGCCGATCCTACCGTCTTCGACATTGTTGAAAATGTACGTCGAGCTAGCCTCTCTTCGCAATTGACTTTTTTTATAACGTTGTCCGGCTTGTGGTGGATTTGCGCTGTCCACTTCCGATAGCTTCGCGAAGCTAGAGCTGACTTACTGACCTTTTCGTACAGGAGAAGAAACGCCAGAAGCACTTTATCAATCTAATCCCTTCTGAGAATTTCACCTCTCAGGCCGTTCTCGATGCTCTAGGCAGTCCCATGCAGAGTAGGCTGAAATTATACTGGAGTTCGGGCTTAGTACCATCTTTTGCTAATATGGGTATCCTTAGATAAATACTCTGAGGGCTACCCGGGCGCTCGATACTATGGTGGTAACGAGTTCATCGACCAGTCAGAGCGCCTTTGCCAGCAGCGCGCCCTTGAAGCCTTTAACCTGGATACTCAAAACTGGGGTGTTAATGTACAAGGTAAGATTGATTAACTTCGTCCTATGCACCAGGTAGTACTCAACTACAAATAAACTAACTGTTCACCAATATCTAGCTCTATCCGGTGCCCCCGCCAACTTGTACGTTTACTCGGCGCTCATGAATGTACATGACCGCTTGATGGGTCTTGACCTGCCTCATGGCGGCCATCTGTCACACGGCTACCAGACTCCTACCAAGAAGATCTCTTTCATCTCCAAGTACTTTGAGACTGTTCCTTACCGCCTAGACGAATCTACCGGTTTAATTGACTATGATAAACTCGAGGAGCTTGCTACCATCTATCGCCCAAAGATCATTGTTGCGGGTACAAGTGCCTACAGCCGCCTCATTGACTACAAGCGCATGCGCGAGATTTGCGACAAGGTCAATGCCTATATGCTGGCCGATATGGCTCACATTTCCGGTCTTGTTGCCGCCAAGGTCCTTCCCAGCCCTTTCCCCTACGCCGACATCGTCACCACCACCAGCCACAAGAGCTTGCGAGGCCCACGAGGTGCCTTGATCTTCTTCCGCAAGGGAGTCCGTCGTCAGAACCCAAAGACCAAGGTCGATGAGATGTACAACCTTGAGGGTCCCATCAACACCTCCGTTTTCCCCGGCCACCAGGGCGGACCTCATAACCACACCATCACCGCCCTGGCTGTGGCCTTGAAGCAGACCCAGACTCCCGACTTTCATGCCTACCAGTCTCAAGTTCTCGCCAATGCCAAGGCCTTCGCCAAACGACTCGGCGAAGAGAAGGGCAAAGGCGGCTTAGGTTACAGCCTCGTCAGTGGTGGTACCGACAACCACCTTGTCCTGGCGGATCTGAAACCCCACGGCGTTGACGGCGGCCGTGTTGAGCGTATTCTTGAACTCGTTGGCGTCGCTGCCAACAAGAATACAGTCCCCGGCGACCGCTCTGCCCTCGTCCCCGGCGGTCTCCGCATGGGCACCCCTGCCATGACCACTCGTGGCTTCGGCGAGAACGACTTCGTCCGTGTCGCCGACATCGTCGACCGTGCTGTCACTATCGCCGCTCGTATCGACAAGACTGTCAAAGCCGCCGCCAAGGAACGCGGCGAAAAGAGCCCAGGCAAACTCAAGCTCTTCCTCGATCATGTCGGCAATGGCAACTCTGAGCCTGAGATTGTCCAGCTGCGAAGCGAAGTCGAGGATTGGGCTGGCACATTCCCTCTCCCATGGGAGTCGACCCAGTAAAAGACACCCCAAAGTTGTTTTTAGGCATGTAAATAGAAGTATTTCTGCCTCACTTATTTATTAAGTTTGGCTGCTCTTGCTTGATGCTTTTTTACATTGGGAAAAGAAAATTCTATGTCCTTGCTGGTATGTATGTTTTTGGAACGGCGCACAAATGTAACTTAACTTACTATGAGTCAGACAGGCTGGGGGTATTTTTTTCTGTTACTGTTTTTTTTTTTTTTTAAATATCCAAACCATAGCTAGCTAGTCTGTTAATACGAGGATCAACTCCCTCAAGCAATCTACCGAGTGTGTGTGGTGGTCACAATCCGGTGATTCGAATCCTATGCTTCGATTCCACGTACGTATCATGTATTAATGAGCTAGAACTAGCATGAAGAAAAATAGATTTGATCAAAAGAAAATCGTCAGTGGTATATAAAAAATAAAAAATAAACCCGCTAGGAAAACCAAGAAGCAGAAAACAATGAAGCTATTAACCAAACTGATTTCTCTCACAAAGCCACCTAGTCTGAATCATCCAACCTCCCAACAACCTTCTTCGTGTTTTCCAAGCTCGCAATTCTTCCATAGTACTTCTTTAGATTCTTCAACTCTTCCAAAGCCTCAGCACCATAGTTCTCCACGATGGCGTGCACAACCGGCCAAACAGCAAAGTCCGCAATGCAGGGTGCGCCGGATTTGGCTATAAATGTTGCCTCTGCCGCATATCCATCCCATATGGCTAGCTCCTGTAGCAATGCCTCGCTCAGATTCGCAGATTTGTCTAGGTGCTTCCACAAATTAGCCAATTTGATGGCACGCTGGAAGCGACTGAACCGGGTTGCTAAATTCGCTTTGCTGGCTTGAACAGAAGGTTGACCATAAGCTGCGTCCAGGTACAGCATGATAGCAACATCTCCGTCCACAATAGACCTGGCTATGTCATTGTCTACAAATCGAATAGGCGTGTCTGCCGCAATGCATGCATCACTCGCAGATTTGGCATCCGGTGACGGAGCAATGCTGCCCTTAGCGTAGCTGACACCGTGCTCAGCTAACATCAGCCAGATTCGCATGTTGGCAATTGTATCGGCGGACGCAAAGAACCGTGGTGAGCTACTAATGTGTAGAACATCAAAGCCTTGGCCGTATCGGGCTTCCCAGTCAAACACGGATGAGTTATTTTCTGCTCCGAAAGCCTTCAACATGTCAATGGCTTCTGGGCCTTGTCCATTGATGACTGGTCTCGCAGCAACACGAGTCTTCCCTGTAGCGCCTTGGCCCCAAATGAGCTTTTCATCTGCATCCAAGAAGGTGCCGATTTGGCGGAATGTTAGAGAAATTCGGCCGCCCTTGAAAGCCAGCTCGGCTGGCGTTTTCTCTCTGTCGGATCTCTTGTCTTGGCGAATAGAATGCAACCACTTCATGTTTGTCTTTAAACCCATGCGGCATAGAGAGTTGTGAGGCAGCTGAGCTCGCTGGACTTGGCGTTTTGTGGCATCTCCAGATGGCGGAGAGTCTTCGGTCCGAGAAGGGTCCTTACCCAGCCTCTTGGTCCTGAAGACCATTGTTCGCTCTGCGCCCAGACTGACATTGGCAATGTATGATCCTTTGACAACATCGATGGTTTTGTCGCTGTGCTCGGATATGTAATCCTTGCCATCACGGTAGAACTGTATCAGGACGTGGTTGAGAGGGTGACCCAGGTGCCTCTCCGTTGCTGCCTTGATGGCCGAAACCGTTGGGGAAAATGGCAACAGCGGCGGCGATTCGTCTGATGGATGACGGTAGACTGGCATGCTTCCGTCGTCTGCTACTTCGCCTTGAACGGCGACGAGTCGCGGAACTTCGCCACCTTGGTGCAGCATGCGCTGCCATTGTATTTCATTCTGCAACAAATCAAAGGCATTCTGGACTAGGTCGTCTGGCAAAACATTTCCGATAATGTCGGTATCACCCTCACATAGCCCTCCTTGCAGGATTTTATCCTCCGCACTTCTGACCTCAATCACACTCTCTTTACTCGTCATTTTAGTTGTGCGTGGTGATGTTGCATTTGTGTCAGGAATGGCAAAAGCATTGTCTATCCGCCTCATGGCTGCAACTGCATCCTCATTATGTATTGATTCGCCCGATTTTGGCTCCTCATTTGCAGCGACTCCTAGCTTCTTGTCGTTTCCATCTGCTTCTTGATGCTTCGGTTGGGCGTTTTGTGAGTCAGCCTGTTCTGCCTTGAAAGTTGCAGCGCCTTCGCCAGCCACTGTTTTGGGAGACTCGGCATTCAGCCGCAGCCCCGCCAAAGACGTCACAATATCGTTGGCCGTCTGGCGACGTTCTGTACTTGCTGTTGTTGATGCAGCAACAGGTATAGTTTTTGGAGTCGATCGTCCTGCTGCTGGCGTCGTCGCAGCAGAGCTTGATTGAAGATTCTCAACTACTTCTTCAGCGGATGCGATTTCGCAGCCTGTAAGCTCAATTAGATTCTTCACCGCCGCCAGTCGTCGCTGTTCTTTGCGGTAGCCACAACAATCTTCGACAACGGTGATGGACATGCCATGGCCAGCAGCGTCCAGGACCGTAGCATAGACTCCGATGTTGGCCATTGAGCCGCAAATAAAGACCTCCATGACCATATTTGCCCGCAGTGAGCGAAGCAGATGTGTTCCGTTGAAGGCTGAGTAATGACTTTTCGTCAGGACCGCATCGCCTTTATTCACGGCCGTTTCCACGTTTGAACTCATCTTTGCCCCCCATGACGAGGCTTTCACACATGCAGGTTCCGGCTGGCTCAGAAAGGCTTCTTCATCTGGTGGTTCATTTGGGTTTGCCCATGGAACTGGGGCTGTATTTCGTCCTCGTCCGCTTCCGTGTCCAGAGCTCATCACCGTGGCATCAGAAACAATGATAGACTCTGTGTCAGCTGGTACAGGCTTGTCGAATTGCGACTGAACCCAGACTACGTCACCGCTTCCGCGAAATTCATTTACCAATCTCACGGCGCGGTTGATAAATCCTTCGGGGTCTGTGGCCTGCAACGCTCCGCTGTCTTCCAAGAAGTCATTCTGGAAATCAACCAGGATCAAGGCTTTCCGAGCGGTAAGTTGCGGCAGCTGCGCTTGGTCAAAGGGAAACATAATTTCAGCAAGATTCGGATCCTCCTCAGAACCAGAAATTCTGGCCTCTTGGTGCTTTTCAATAAACTGTTTCGATATACCGATATGCAGGGACTACCACTACTACTAATACGTAGCGAAGCAGAAGATGTGGGGATGTGTTGCTTTTATCTGCAAACGGGAAGACGCACTAAACGTTGCATCGAGCCTGGCGAATAAGTAGTATAGGGGTTTCCCGTGAGGGAAGTAAAGACACAATGGGCCGGCTTCACTAGGGGTTTAAAATCAAAAGCATTCTGGCGTTTCTGTGTGTGCTGAGCAGCAACACGGTATGTCAATACCAGGATTCTCGAGAGCTGTTGGGGGGTTTTTGAAGTATTCGGACCAAAGCGCTGACTATGACTGTGAGACATTGCCAGCGCTCGTCAAGTGGAGACTCGTGGCCGCTAGAGTCTTGGATCACTCGGTACTCAGCGGAAAGGTGAGTCGGAAATTGTCTGATGTCTGCCTTCACACCCAATGGCAGGAGGCAGTAAGTGCGGAGGACTCCGTGCATTACCGAGATATTATCGACATGTCATAATGGCGTGGCTACAGACATCTTCAGCTGTGGGTTGGTGTAACTTCTTTACGTTAGATTGGCAACTTGGTTACACAGATTTTGCGGGCATGAGCTGCTTTTGAGGATGGTTGGAACGTCACAATGGGTAGTAGCATGCTGGTGTGTTGGTGGTGTGGAAATTTGAAAAGGTAGATTTATACATTCAAGTTCAGCTCGGAAACATCGTCGCCCAATCTAGAAATGCCTGCAGCAGGGACTCGACCTCGTCTATCTGTGCGACTTCGCTCAAGCACCTAATTCGCCGCTTGTTCAGGGTAGCATTATAGTGACTCGAGGGACTAGAGGGACACTAACAATTAGTGGAGCTCCACTCCCAGCTCCCAAAGTCCGAGCATTTGCCGATGCCCAAGCTTTAAGGTGCGATGAACTCATGAAACTCCCGTCTTCGCGCCTCCACCACTTCTGTGAGATATTGTGCGTTTTCAAAATACACGAAGCTACTCTTGCCCAAGTCCTGTATCACATGTTTTTATCTCTGTTTTCTTTCTTCGTTCAGCTATGATTGCTTAAGCGACTTGCGGCAACTTCTTTATCCATAAATCGCCGCAGCATCCACCCCCATACTCACGACCACTCTCGTCAACTCTTTTCACCCGGACCTGCTGCCATGTCGTCGAAGCGAAGCCGAAGCCTTTCGGTCTCCTCATCAGGGTCACCAGATGATACCTCTAAGCGCCCTAAGTTTAGTCCATCACAAAACGATGAAGCGTCCGTTGGGACACTCACCCTGGACTCTCCGGAGGCCGAAGACCAGGTCACCGCGCTCAAGTCGCTGGCCCCCTCGCACCATGCCAACGCAAGATCTGGCATTCAACGTTCGATAGCCATGGTTCTGAAACACGATGGCTTCAGCTCATCTACGCCAGAAGCTTTGGAGGGCTTTACTGGGCTGGTCGAGTCTTGTCAGTTGCGCCGATCTCGTTTACTCCAGATTGCCCCTTTCACAAACTAATGCGCCGCCTAGATCTGGAGTCGTTAATCAACGAGACCAAACGATTTGCTCTGTCTGCTCGTCGCGACCGTCCCATCCCTGCAGACTTCGAGGCTGTCCTAAGACAGTTCAACCTGCCTACATCGTCATTAAAACCACATCTCAAGAACCCTCTACCGGCCCACACCATTGCGCCCGCCTATCAAAGCGCCTATGTGGAAGACGAAGAAGCATACACGACCTTACCCCTTCTCGGCCCCGAGTTAAGTGGTAAGGCAGATAAGGATGCTAAAAAGTATATACCGCCATCATTCCCCGACTTTCCGAGCCGTCACACGTATAAATTTACTCCGCAAGAAGACACAAATACTCGAGATTCGAAGAAAATACGAGAGGAAGCTGCGCGAACATCGCAACATGGCGAAGACGCGCTCCGGCGGTTGGTCAGGGCATCCAAAATGCGGAAGCAGAAGGAAGCCAAGTCTTTGGTTGAAAGGGACAATCAAGGGAAGGAGCGCTTCCGCTTATGGGAGTCAACTATGAGACGCTTTATGGGAACTGACCAGCGTGGTGAAAATACCGATCAAGTCGAAATCGCAGATCACAGCATGATTGTGAATGGAGACGCCGCGTTTTCGCGTAATGAGGTGTCACGTCCTAGCAAGCGGTCGGCACCGTTGTCGTCTTCTACAGGGAACTAGTCGTTTGGTTTTTTTATACCACTTCCTCGGCTGACATTTCGATGTCCTAATGTGAATCGGAGTATTGATGCAGCTTTCTGAAGTAGGCGTCAGGGAGCTTTTTCATTGGTTATGATACCCGTCCAAAGAGCGCGCATTGGACCAGCATATTTATCGGGTTTGGCGTCCGGAGCTGAATTGAATTACAATAGAGTGTGGGATATTTGCACTAGAGATGAGTATTTATGGACGGGTAGTTTCGGCTCGAAGATGCTCGGATCGACTCCAAATCAGGGAAATTTTTTTAGGTCTTCATAGTTCATTTTGTAAAAGACAGCGGTCTGATCGTTTGCTTAACAATGAGAACGCGATGTTCGCTTGTTCGTTAGCTAATTGCACGGCATCGTCAACCCCTCGACTGGATGTCACTGCCCTCAAAGCGATTGTTACAATTCTCTAACCATTCTTGGAAAGGCGTCGATGTGTCCGGCTATTTGGGCGGTTCCATCTGGGCATCGCTACGGAGTACAATAGCAGCGGAAAAGGTACGAGCATTGAGGTACCTGCGGGACCACGCCAAACGTGCGGCGGCCCTAATTTTCCACCCACAGAAAAAAATATCCCAATTTCTGCCGAGCCAGGTTTGAGACCAAGCGACCCAGTCGGTTTTGCAGAAGAGCCAGAAGCCCTCGCGAAACCCTTCCGATTTTCTTCCTCCCCTTCCCACTGCACCTCTCGACTTTCGTTGCATCGCCTTTGTCAACGTCGCCATGGCTGAACAATTAATCCTCAAGGGCACTCTGGAGGGCCACGTACGTTTTTCGTCCTGCTTTTCCCGATGCTGCTCTGTCCATTTTCTGGGTGTTGGGATTGGCAATGACAACTCCCCGAATGGAGACTGAGTGGCGGATGGAACTACAATTTGCGATGCGATGGGGAAAAGAAATACTAACTCTCTATACAGAATGGCTGGGTCACCTCTTTGGCCACCTCCATGGAGAAGTACGTCGATTCCTAAAACACCCGTCACCATCGTCTCGAAAGGAACACCGAAATGGTTCCGAATTTGCTGCCAATAAGATTTGGAATTTGGGGAATATGTTGTGTGCAAGCTAACATTGATTCTTTCTTTGCAGCCCTAATATGCTCCTGTCTGCTTCTCGCGACAAGACTCTGATCATCTGGAACCTCACCCGCGATGAGAGCCAATACGGCTACCCCAAGCGATCCTTGAAGGGCCACTCCCACATTGTCTCGGACTGCGTATGTTATATCTCCAAGACCGCGAGCTACTTCCTCCTCAGCAGGAGAGGGATCAAAGAGGATGGGAACACATTTGGCTGATACGATGCGGGATGTATAGGTTATCTCCTCTGATGGTGCTTACGCTCTGTCCGCTTCTTGGGACAAGACCCTTCGTCTGTGGGAGCTTGCCACCGGTACCACCACTCGACGATTTGTCGGCCACACCAACGACGTCCTCTCCGTCTCTTTCTCTGCCGACAACCGTCAGATCGTCTCTGGTTCCCGCGACCGCACCATCAAGCTGTGGAACACTCTCGGTGACTGCAAGTTCACCATCAACGAGAAGGGCCACACTGAGTGGGTTTCTTGCGTGCGATTCAGCCCCAACCCCCAGAACCCCGTCATTGTGTCCTCCGGATGGGACAAGCTCGTCAAGGTATGTGGGAATATGCATGCCTCTTAACAACTTGACGGTCGCCCGAAACGCAAAATGTCACCACTTTTTTTCTACATGATGTATTGCAAAATTCTTAAGTATTTGCTACTTCAGAGCCTTTATGGCCATGAGACAAACTAATCACCTTTGCCTGATTCTTCCCAATCCCCGTTATTTCATTTTGGGGTTTGAGTTATCGAAACCTACAGAGACATTTTTGCGTTTCCGGCCAGGTCATACACACTATTTCATAAATTGCAGTGGCGCTAACATAGAGGTTTCTGCACGAAAAACAGGTCTGGGAGCTCTCCAGCTGCAAGCTGCAGACCGACCACATCGGCCACACCGGCTACATCAACACCGTCACCATCTCCCCCGACGGTTCCCTCTGCGCCTCCGGTGGCAAGGACGGCACCACCATGCTCTGGGATCTTAACGAGTCCAAGCACCTGTACTCCCTCAACGCCAACGACGAGATCCACGCCCTCGTCTTCTCCCCCAACCGATACTGGCTCTGCGCTGCCACCGCCAGCAGCATCATCATCTTCGACCTCGAGAAGAAGAGCAAGGTCGACGAGCTCAAGCCCGAGTTCACTGCTGTTGGCAAGAAGAGCCGGGAGCCCGAGTGTGTCTCCCTGGCCTGGTCTGCTGATGGCCAGACTCTCTTCGCTGGTTACACCGACAACATCATCCGTGCTTGGGGCGTCATGTCGAGGGCATAAGCGTCCCTTCTTTTCTTTTTTCTTCCCAAGTTGTCTTTTTTTTTGAAAGCAAGAGAGAAAAAATCTGAAAGGATGTTTCAAAATGTAATGCGGCGAAAGGGTCAAACTACGGTGGAAACCATTTGGAGAGGAACGAAAGGGATGGGTGGCCGAGAGGAAATCCAACCAACAATTTATGGGATGAATGGATCGATGGTAGGGTAGATCATGGTGGGGCGTCATATGGCTGGCTTCTCCTCCTCGTTTTGGTCTTCTTTATTGATGTGAAGGAAAACGGGGAACAAAAAAACTATCTGTAACTGACGAGGCGTGACGCATTCATTGCTGGGTTAGGCAGCCTCCGAAGGCAGGATTAGGCATGCATGCTTTGTTCTTCCAATAAAGAACTCGACTTTCATGATTAGTGATGCACTGCTGATGTGACTTTCATATAAAGTGTGTATGGGATCGGGTCGGTAGCATGTCACTGCCGTGGAGAGCACGGGCGTGCCACGCATATACTGAAGAAAATTGAGCTAATGACATTCATTGGTGAAGATTAACTCGATCGAAGACATGATGACGGCTGGTTGGTAGAACGCTGTTCCTTTCATTTGGTGCAAACTAACCTAGTTATGTGGGGTGCTGCCAGCGTTACGCAACACACACTCGATAATGCTATTACGAGCCTCCTTGTAAGCAGTTTGGCACAGCAAAGTAGACAAATTGGCTCTATTGAATCATGCTTTTTGTCCTCCTTCTAACCTATCCCCCCAATGGCTTCTATTTGGCCATGACTTTTCATTTTTGCCCCCCCCCCCCCCAATACGGGTTGATAATACAAACGTCTTTCTCCCTGCGGCCCTTGCATCTATGCATAGGGGATGCGGTGTTGCGAAGAGTGTCTCTCCAAGCTATAACCACGGCCTCAAGCAACAATCGACGATGCTACTGGAGTAGATCGAAAGTTGAGACACTTCTCGAAGTAGGAAAATGTGAACGATCGTTCCTGCTAGTTTATTTACATAAATGGTGGCAGGGAGAATGGATAGCTTGCGTTCTTGATGCGGAATACGCTCAGCAAAAAGCTGAACATAAAGAACATGATAGCTCCCCAAACCAGAACAACCACAGATTGCGACTTCGAGTTGGTCATGCGAGGAACCTTGGTGGCAAGGGCAATAGTGCAGAAACTCAAGAGGCCATCTTTTGGGCAGACAGAGTTAGCTAACGGAACGGGAAATCGGAAAATATACGATCTTTAGGTAAACTTACACATGGCGGCGATAATCTGGGTCTCAAGTCCCAGCTGACTCTGGAAGCCCCCAGCAAAGTAAGTGATACCGCCCTTACCATCTCCAGCAACATAGGGGACCTTGCGGATGTGATTGAACATGTGGCCGCTGGTGAAGAGGAGGATGGCGATCATGCTGCCGGCAGCCCAAAGGTTACGGCTCTGGATGATTGGGAGGACGTATGGCGCGGCAGAGACGGTAACTGTGACGGCACCGGCCAGGAACGTCAAGACGGAAGCCCACTTCAGCCAATTGATGGGACGCTTGAGTTCGGGGTGAGGTCGGTCGGGGAGGTTGCGCGTAAGCCAGGCATGAACTTGCTCGGCGGAAGGTGATCTAGAAACATGAGCGTCAATACTGATACAAACTTTGTTAATGTTCCTCCTATCAATTCTGTTACTAACCCCGTGTTGAAGTCATATCGAATAGGCTCAACCGAGGCCACAGCGTGCGGCCCAGTCGTAGGAGGGAAGAGCATCAGAACGGGTGCCGTTTGAAGGCCGAGCTAGAAAGAAACCCCGTCAACGTTAGATTATCCCTTCAGTCATTATCCAATCGGACGGTCATTCCAACTCCATACCGATAAGAACGTATCTCTGCCCTCGGTGAAATCCAAAACACCAAATAGCAGCCTGGATTCCTGGCGGCGATCACCTTTGGTCCAGCTCTGTGACACCAATTCCCACTCTGGCTTGAAATCCCGGCAAAGTTGGCATCCAAACCGCGACTCCTGCGCGGTCAAAACTATAGCAACGGCATAATCTCGTGGACTAGCCGTCAGTGACTTGTACGAAGCATCGTTAAGCTGGATGGGGGTGGTCAGACGGGAGATGCGGGTGAACTGGGCGAATCGCTGCTGGCTGGTTTCTTCGGCGGCAAAAGCACTGGCGACGAGGGCACAGCCCGATGCGAGGGTCGACAGAAAACGCATCGTGAACGGCAGCGGGACTGTCGCGGCTGCGGATTGACTGGTTCCTGGAACGGTGATTACGGAGGAAGTTTAGCTGTCTGGCGGGAAGCTGGCGGGACGCTGTCTGGAGCATCACTTGGAGCTGAGGTGGCCTTAGACACACAGCGGACCGTTCAGTGTTGAACCACATTCAGCCACAATTGGTGCCACAAGCCACATTTGCGTTACTGAGACTTCTTAGTCATCATTTCTGTGGAATCCATTTATAAGACATCACGTGAAATAACCTGGCAAAACGGCCACCTAATGGCGCTAAGCTCAAAACAGCAGATTGTTTACTCCCTGTGCGGGATGAACCCGAGCAAAACATGGCCCGCCGACAATGGCTCGAGTTCGATCAGCTTCACAACGGCATCCCGACCGACGACCAAATACGCGCCCGAATACACACGACCTACACGCGGTGCCGAAACATACATCAGAAGGCTGCGCCTGAGCTCACAGCAACTGGCGCGTTCTCTCAAATCGTTTTCTTCTTCAGATCTCCCTTTCGCGAAAGTCAGACTCACTTAGCGCCCGGTGAGGCGAAGTGCAAGTTGACATCATGGGCGCCAACTCTACTGAGGTACTTCTACTCCCGATTTACGCCAGACATGTCTTGTGTTATATCGTGATTGCTGACAATGCTTCAGCGCATGGCGCACATTCACGAACTTGAAATGCTGCGGCAAGAAGCCCTGCGTAAAACTGAATCCATCACTCGCGACGAAGAGGTTCGGCTGTGGCAATTGCGACTGGTGACGATGCGACATGAGAACACAGACTTGCGAGAGCAACTCGGGCTGCGAGAATTCAATATTAGCCTGCTCGTGAGAGACACTGATCAACTTCGACTTGACTTGGAGGACGGCAAACAAACAGTTCGTGCGCAAGAGGCGCGGCTTAAGAAGCAGGATATTGAAATAGCCAGTCTCAAGGTATTACAGAAGAACTTGATTTTCTCAGATCTCCTACACAAAGTATTCCATTGTCTAACGCATGTTTCTTCGAAAGACCGAGATCGAATCCATCAACGGGTGTATGCAGGACTCGGGTAAAGCCCTCCAGGAGAAGTTTGCGTTGGCCAGAGAACTCGACCGGCTCAAGCCAGAATTAGAGCATTTGCAGTCACAGCTTAAGACCTACCAGGCCACAGTAGCAGAGAAAAACGATCTTCGGCGGCAACTAGACTCTCTCGAGGTAGAACTCGAGAACGAAAAGAGGTCAAGGCAGCGCCTGCAATCCAAGAACAACGACGCCGCAACTGCTGAGTTGGCGTCACGATTAGAGGATGCTGAGAAAAAACTCGCAGCAGAAAAGAAAGAGCGTGAGAAGGCCAAAAAGGAGCATGATAGACAATTAGCATCCTTGAACGCTGAAAACGAGCGACTAGAGGAGCGCATCACTAGTCTTAAAGAGAAGTCCAAGACGCTGCAAACTGAACTTAAGGAGGCAAAGGAGCAGCTCGAAGATGTCCAGACCGAGCTTGCCACCACTAAAACACGCCACATGCCTCGCGGCGATGACGATAAGCCTAAGAAAGCTATCACACTACCCACCGATGTCGGCAAGAAGCGTCGTGCCCCGGTTATGAGCTTTGAGGAGATTACGATTCAGACTCCAGGTAACGATGTTGTGGCACGGGAGAGGCCAACTAAGAAGCGCGGTGGTGAGAAGACAACTGTGGGCGAGAAGTCGGCTTTCTCTGTTACGCCGTTCCTTAACCGAACCAAGTCGCTCACTGATGATTCTGCTCAAGAAGAATCGTCCAACAACGTGTCGACGGAAGCTGATCCGGAATCTATGTCCAATGCCCCATCAGCCCCGGAGCCTTCTTCGGAGTCAGAAGAGGAGCCGCCTAAACCGAAAGTCTCATTCAACTCTACAGTGACGTTTAAATCACCTGCGAAGGTGGCCAGGCCACGCGGCCGTCCCCCGAAAGCGACTCCTTTGGGCGAGTCTACTCCTGCTAAGACAAACAGAGTCATCAGGTCAAGAGGAACGCCAAAAGTAAAGTCACTGCCCGAGATTTCGGTAGACAAGTCTAGCGAGGAATCAAGTGCTACAGATCAAGAGAACGTGCAGGTCGTGGCTTCTAAGAAATCCGCGCCCGTTCTGCAGTCTAAGGGGCAAGACGGAGACGCGAAAAAGAAGAAACGCAAGCTGCTTGGTGCTGCGAACACAACGTTATTTGATGATGATGATGGCGAGGCAGTAACCCAAACCAAGCCCCAACCAGTGGCTATCAAGAGAACAAGAGCTCGTCTCGGCGGTGGTGTCCGAAATGCTTTTGCAGCAGGCACCTCATTCTCACCCCTGAAGAGGGATAGAAGAGGTGTCAATGCTAGCTTCTTAGCATAAAGGTATTTTCGACGGCGTGATGATATATTATGATCATGATGGCTGGTTGGGTATAAGTCGTTGGGACTTTGTATTTTATTTGCATTAGTGGCGTTGTTCGTGTTTATTATATGTGGGTACAAACGAGAAACGGGGAACATAATGGCGCAATTTGGATATTTATACTGGAATATGATTTTCAAAGGGTAGTCGATTAACTATCTCCATCTATTACATTGTCCGCTGCACACGTGCCATTGACGCTGGCCGGGGTGTCAGGGAAATAACGGCTGTAGTGCAGGGTAGAGAAGTTTGAACGCTGTCTCATGAACCTGCGGGCTCCACAACCACAATCAATGGAATGAAATAAAGGAGACTATTCTTTAAAACGGACATGAACTCTTTCACACCACGGCGATGAACTTGGGAATCCTCGTTTCTAAATTCCAATCCAATCTCACAACATCCAACTTTTTTTTTATGAGATTCTTGTCTATTGATTAGATAGAGCTATCGTCGTAACGGCGACACCTCTAGCCACTGATCATGGCGCCTACTAATCCCAACTTCGTGCTGAGCTTCAAGACATGCTCCGTCTTCATATGCCCGCCTTGTCTCACGGCCACATTTTGCCAAACAAGTCGGCATGCTCGATGGTCATCATCCAACTCGCGATGGAAGCAGCGCCAAGGAGGGGACATGTTTGCGCGGGACGCGAAAGTTCAGGGGTTGAAAAGCAGAGCGGCGTTCAAGCTTCTCGAGGTGAGGGACACGCTTCGTCCCATAATTGAACAACGGGTTCCGAGCCGTCTAACATGAGTGCAGATGGATTCAAAACACAGGTTGTTTAAGCCTGGACAAATGGTGGTTGATCTGGTGAGATTGGCCATGCTTTGGCTCCGAAACCGTGCAAACAATAAACGTCTAACTTGAGGGAAGGGATACGCCCCGGGCAGTTGGTCGCAGGTGCGCTCACTCACACCCACGGCAGCTTGCCAATGAGCCCTGCTTTTGGAAGGAGACTCAATTAACACATATAGGTCGCACAAGAACGAACCAGACCTCGGGGTCGCGTCATCGGCATAGATCTCATTCCGGCCCAGCCACCCCGCGGAGTGGCGACCTTTCAAGGAGATTTCCTGTCGCCCATGGTGCAGAAGCTCGTCAAGGAATTTATTGCTCGAACGTGGAGCCAACAAGTACACCCTCAGAAGGAAGTTTCTGAAGCTGATGGCGAGGGCGAAGGCGAAGGCGAGATGCTTGACCGACCCAGCTATATTGATAGGGAGAGGCATGCGAGTGAGGAAGTGCAAGGGGAAACCAACCCGGCTGCATCATCGGTGGATGTAAGCTGATTCTTGAGATTCGATTTGTTCTGCGAGAAGAGCTCGGAGGGCTAACTTGAGGTTTAGGTCGTTCTAAGTGACATGTCAGCACCCTGGGTCCAAACCTCCGGTTATATGTCGAATACGTTGACCAATCCGTATCGTAGGTTGATGAATACGAGTGGCGTGGCGTTTAGGGACCATGCGGGCAGTATGGTGCGTTTCATTACCTTCCTCAAATGCTACAGTGAATTGGCTTTGCTGAAGCGAAGGAGCTGAGAAGCTAATAGCGAAGCGGACTGTAGGATCTCTGCACCGCAGCTTTGCAGTTCGCAAGCGATACGTTGAAACCGGGCGGGCATTTCGTGTGCAAGTTCTATCAGGGGACGGAGGATAAGAAGTTTGAGGGTAAGCTGAAGAGATTGTTTGGAAAGGTGTTCAGGGAGAAGCCTGAGTCGTCGAGAAGTGTGAGTTATACCAGTCCTTCCCTTCACGTGGTAATTCCGAGATAGTTTATTGGATCGCTCTGACTATGTTTGATGTAGGAGAGCAAGGAGGCGTATTTTATTGCGTTGCGGAGAAAGCAGGGTGTGTTGCTTGAACCGGAAGATACCCCGTAGATCATGAAATGGTCAACATGAACTTCATGCGTTATAACTCCTTGTACAACAGGTAGGGCCTAAGCCTCTAGTCGCATCATGTCACATCACTTTTACATGTATACGAGACAATTGTGGTTTAAAAAGTCAAATGCGCCAAAAGTCATGTTGGATTTTTGTCGTGAGATACCGAGCCACGCCTGTTCCATGCAAGTGTCCCATAATACTAAGCACAACACCGGCATCAATTTTGCACCTGGTCGCTGCCGTTGACCATTCGTCACACGGCCCTGACCACACGATACTCCTGCTGCGTCTCCATCCCAACGCCACCGCCTTAGACCTTGAAACCGCGAGAGCGTCTTCGGCCACGAGCACGCTCGAACTTGCGGCCCTTGGAGACAACATGGGGCTTCTGTAATGGGGTGTCAGCAAAAAAGACAACAACAATAAGAAAACACCTCTTCTCTTCTCTTTTCACTCATGGCAATGCGGAAAACTGACCTTGTGCTTGTGGGGACCCATGCCGAAGTGCTTGACGGCCTCACGGGCGTTCTTGGGTCCACGCAGGATCAGGGTGTTGCTGCCAGTGGGGGCACGCAGAGCAAGCTGGTCCAGAGTAATGGCCTCGCCGCCGGCCTTGATGATGCGAGCGCGAGCGGTAGCGGTGAATCGCAGAGCCGCGACGGTGACCTTGGGGGCGGTCAACAGACGGTTGTCGTCGGTGACGGTGCCGACAACGACGACGGTGCGCTTCTCGCCGTCCTTGTTGATGTTGGCGCTGATGCGAGACAAGGAGACGGGAGGGCGGTTGATCTTGGACATAAACAGGCGTCGGAGGACGACCTTGTTGAAGCTGGCATCCGTGCGGCCTGCATGAACCCATTAGCAAAACCCCGAAAAATTTCTCGAACGCCTCGCAAAGCCCTGATTTTCCACGCAATAGCTTTTCACCAGCTCACTCGGCCAAGTCCTTGGATGGAGATCGAAATTTTCATGAGTAGAGGGTCAATACGTACGAGACAGGAAGCGGTACAGCTTTACCAAGAGCTTGAGGTAGACATTGTCGCTCTTGGGGGCAGAGCGGTGAGTGCCCTTAACGTGGTGGCGGTTAAGATCGATACCTGAAGATGAGCAAAAGTTCCATCGTCAGCCATTTGTTCAAGCATGCTCAAAAAAAGGAAAGCCAGCCTCTCCAAAGAATATTGCAGAATGTCCTCACCCACATATCTTCAATCCATATCAGTTTTCACAGTTGCAGATGCCCGTATTTCAGGAGGCACCGCAACGTGGTTATCATGATAATTGGATCTTCGATGGGTGGTTGTGAGAGGTTCGCAAATCCTTTGGGGCGCTTATCCGTCCGCAAGAATAGGTCTGTGGCACCATTTACTTCCGCTGTTCATTCGTAGATACGAAAAGAAAATAGCAGGACGCAACTGATGCCATTGTCCCCATCTCACTCGCATACGCAGGCTGATCATCGAATGGTTTTCACGTACCCATGGCGGCGGTGGTCGCTGGAGGTTCAGTTGGCGATTGGGGATCTTTTTTCCTTCGTAGCGGAGGTGGTGCAACTGCGCAAAGGTATTTCGAAGAAAAAGCAGGGCTTTGCTTGGTGCGGGACTGTGATTGGCTGGACGGGATGCGCGGAATGGGCGGTCGGGGCTGGCAGTTAGGGTTTGTGGGTAGTGAGCCGAGTGAGGGATGACGGCACGTGATGCGAGCAGGGGATTTGGCTTCGAGGGAACTACTCCAACAGGCGGAATCCCGAATTTTCTGGTAGGTATGGTCGTATGTAAGAGATTCTTTGGTCCATCAGATTATGAAAGCAATGCCGTTTCACAGGACCACAGCTTTGCCTAACTTTGAAATAGCGCAATCGAAAGGCTATATGCGCCAGCACAATGGCTAGCTACGTGTTTCTGAACTCGCAATTCCGCTGCGTAGAAGGCCTTGCGTTGCGCTATTGGCTAAGAATTTGAAGCCTGCACCTACCTCTGTGGACTGTCGCGATGATGTAGTCCAGATGTTGTGGCAAGAGGTCCTTTCTTCTATTAGTTAACCTTACTTTTTATTAGTGAGCCTAGTTATGTTCTAGCTGCGCCGACGAAAACAAGTTGTTCTTATGAAAGAGTACTAAACGATTGTTAGGTTAAAATCTGTACAGGCGTACATACAAGGCTTGTTGTAAGGATGGCATGGAACGTGGTCGAAAAGCTGACACTCAGGGTTCACTGCTCCCCTCAAAGTCCCTCATGTCCCTTGGTGTTTGTGTCTCTTCGTAGTCTTTATGACAATCAAAAGATCAACAGTAATTTGTGTAGAGCCCGGCCGATTGCCACAGGCTGTAACCAAAGGCTGCGAGAGAGACATTGTAGATCTAAATAACGAATCGTTGGCGAATCAGTGGAAATGACTATGATGAGGACCTAAAAACACGCAGTATATGTCACATTTTGCCACAGGCAACGTGCCTCCTTATTGATAATCCTGCTGTACTTTCACATTGACTTCCCAGTCCTGACTCAAAGTAACAAAACATCCCATTCATGAATAGATCCATAATCAGTGATAATAAAACACCTCGTACTATGCACAGGCAACGTAATTGATGTGAAAGCGATTAAAACAACGAACTCTGATATATGTCCTTCAGTCAAACACAACAGCATTTCTGGCTGTTGGGACCTTCCAACCTAGCCTTGCAGTCCCACTAAGACCTATTCCTTTAAAACTCGCTATCATGCAACCCAATGTTATTTCACGAAGAAAGTTTGAGCATAAACAATAAAGTATAAATTACGCTTCGGGGATTGTTGCTGTGAGTTGATCTGCTCTGTGACAGCCTTCATACGGCATAGCTGACCCCTCGTAGCGTTGGTAAATGGTGAAACGACCCTTGTCGATAGGGCAGGTAAAGACTTGACCGTGATACGTGAACCGCAATCCTAGTGCATCGTAGATGCTTGTGACTGGCAAGGTAGGACCGCTGAGAACGTCTGAGATGTCACCAGATACAATGAAACCCTGGCTATGCAACACGTACATAGCTTGGGAGCTACGAGATAGAGTGTCAGTATTCATTGAACCATGTATCGCGTTGTAACGATGATGTGTGCTCCAGCCGAGCAAGCGGCGTACTTACATGAAATTACGGCATCCGAAATACCTGTCTTGAAGATTGACGGAATCAAAGTGGGCCATATAAAAATGACAAAGCATATGGATGATATTACCGACGGGCCAGTTCTGTGCAATGGCCAACTCGCAGGTCGAAGCGTGATATAATCCTCAGAGAACCGGCTTGTGTCCACTACTCCACTCGCTCCTCTCATTGAGTCTCGGTTCGGCACTTCAACCCCTTCATTGCCTGACCAACGAGGATTTTCATGTCTATCATGTCAGAACAGGTGTGCATGAACAAGGAATGGTATGGTTCGGCTGTCCCAGCACATATTACAACACCGCTTCCTACGCCAGCAGAGCTTATCCACCTTTGTAACAAAACTCACTCTTATGGCTACACTTCTAGCTTAGCTTACCCTCCAGATGCAAAATCTCCGACCTTCTGGATCAAATATGGGCGCTCGGTTGTTTGGAACGAGCTGGCCTCAACGAAAATGGCGCATGATGGGTTGCGCAGTCTTGGCTCACCTGTCAAAGCCCCAGCGGTCTATTACGGCTGTCGAGTAGCTATCCGCCACAAAAATAATCCAACAAAAATGCCCGCGTTCCGAACATATTTAGTCATGGAATATATTCAAGGCAAAACTGCTGATCAACTATTGCAAGATGCATCTAATGATGAAAAAGCAAAAGATTGCATATATGAACAGATAGCGTTTGCCTTGTCCGAGCTGCACCGTATTCCAGTACCAGAGGGTTCAAGGCCTGCCGCAGTCAATGGCGGAAGGATTCGCCACGAGCTCTTTGATGATAATGAAGCTCCGCTTCACTACCGTAACGTGACTGAATTGGAGGAGCACTTTAATATAGTGGGTTAAGCCATAAGGTCTCTGCTCTAAGCTATTGTATAATGCTAACCCTTTTGCCTGGTAGTTTCTTTCTATGACTAAGGCTCGATGCCGCGTTGAGAATCTTGCCAAGGAACCAATGGTATTCTGTTACTCTGATGTCTGGCTGGGCAACTTTCTGATTGATAACGAGGGCTCTATTACTATGGTGGACTTTGAAGATGCTAGCATCTTACCATCTAGCTTTTCTAGGTTTATTCTTGTTGGAACTCGAGACAAGATCAATCGAGATATCAGGGATATGGTCGTGGTACCAACAACAAAGGGTATAGATAATACGTCTGCGTTGTTTGCCGTCGCGCGTCCAATGGTAATGGGTTGGGGCTCTTTTGCAAAAGCAGGTCAGAAGCTTCTCGGGTATTTTACACAGGATGAGCCAGACCAAGTACACAAAGTTGTGAGGGATGCACAAGGACAGCCTTTGATTCTGGCCATCGAACCAGCCAGACCGCCACAGAATCCAGCATCCACGGAGCCGCTTCCACCGCCACCACCACAGCCTCGCTTGCCTCCCGGGGTGGCCGGATTTCCTCGACCTCTCCTATGGCCAGGAAAGGACCAGTCGGCACAGTAGGACGCTGCATTGAGCTGCCCCAAATGATGTCCGTTCTAGTGCACGTGCTGGATTTGGTACGTGGATTGTCAAGTACGCAGAGATTGTAGTTAGTCGATACCCTAAATGCTATAAAATGCCATATGTATACATGCAAATGCAGCAAAGTGGTAAGCTAATAGATCAGCGCCTGACGTCCCTCTCCCAGGCTTGCAATTTACCCCAACAACCTAACATGGGTTGCCACTTCTGGGGGTAGCTTCACGCCTCAATATTTAGAGAAACCACAACGCCAGCGAAATAGTCGACGGGACCTCGAGCTTCTACGGCGTGTAATGGTACATGCCTGAGCAAAAAGATATGACTTTACAAATACCACTAAAGAGTGCCTAATCAGCACCACGGAAGTTGTTCAACCAATTAGTGTTGCGGGTTACTCTCAATCTCCACTCTGTAAGGCGGGAACTGACAATTCTGACAATTCTACCCCCCCTACCATCTTCATCTGCTCAGTAACTAAATATAGGTAGCCTAGTAGTTGATGCACCAACGAGGCGTGATATTTAATGTTTCCATGAAGTCCCCTGCCATCAAGAAACTTTGAGGCGCGCTCCAATGGGACGCGGATCTGCACGACTTCACGGCGTATACGAAACAAAACATCTGCGACAACACTCTGAATGATGCGCAACTAGCATCGCGATGTTCATTGGACAACAAACGGTGCATCGACGCCCCATTATGTCCTACGAGTTTGGTATGGAGGCTACCTTTTATTCGCCATAATTGGTCATGCCTGTCAATTGCAGGTTAGGGCCTATGCATTTTGTCAGGAAGAAAAGAACACACCAAACGCCCAGGGGACCTGGTGGTATTGTTTGGTATCAGTTGATCAAATGGTTCGTGTATTTAGGTTGTCTTTATCGCGTGGTGCAGATCAACTGTGTAAGTGCGGACAGGTTCGTAGGCCAAGGCCGCAAATCAGAATTGTAAGGCGTCGGTTTGCTTCTCCATTGAACTTGTAGTCTTGTTCTATTGTATTTGATCAAATGGTTCATGTACTCAAATAGTCAGTATCAAGTAATAACAGGCTTTCAAAGGCAAAGTCAAGATCTCAAAGTGTTAATTTGGTTCACGAAGAAGGCACGATTTCTTTTCATTCTGAGGGAAGCTACGTTAACTATAAATACACTGTTCAAGGCTGACTAAAATCATCCTTGTGAAATTTCCGGAAACCCCTTCCCCACGCAGCTACCCTAGGGGTGCTCAAATTCACGCACAAAGCATGAAATGGAGGCGAGAGTGTCATTAACTACGGAGTACGGAGCAATGTCATGAGAAATATAAGTAGTTACAAATGCTCCGCAAAAGAGCTAGTTCTTTTTGTGTGACAACTAACTATCAAGAAAATCAATGCACCGGTATCGGCGCACTTTTCGCAACGTACATAGTGCCAACCAACCGTCCGAGAGGGCAGCCCGCCATTAGTCCTACCAAACCAAACGTTGATTGCTTATCCTCACAAAACGGAGGCCCCGGCCTCCAATTCCAGCGGCACACAACTCCAAAACTTGATGCCAAACAACACAAATGTAGATCTTGACGGGGTACGTACCTGGCGCAAGGGGGCGCATTCGCATCCGGATGAAGATGGCTGTGGGTCCTTGACATGTACTCCGTAGTGGGTTACTATTCCCTACGTTGGTTCGTCTCCGGATGGAAATTTGAAACTTAAAAATTACTACGGAGTGTCCGTAAAGTCATTTTCAACGAGTCTACGGAGTATAGTTACCAACCGAGAAGCATTTGGTTACTACAGCACAAATTTTTGCTTACCATGCAGTAAACTGCAATTAAGTACATAGCGCATCTATCACTGCGAACTGGCTGGCCATCCATATGCATGTGAGCTTGTCGCTCGTCTATTTTGGTTACCAACTTCTATTCTCGCCTACAACCAGATGTAATCCAGTTCTCTCACAACTTAACCCCTAAGTAGCCTCCCTCAGTCTAGATATCTGATTCTTCTGTTTCTTATCCTTCTCCACCAACTCGGTCTTTTCTTTTCTAGCAATAACCAACCGCCCAGTTAAAAAAAGTCCTGGCTCAACAGATGTTTGGTAAAGAAAGAGTCGTATACTTGATAAAATGAAAAAAAGGTTGGCAAAACCAGTGACAAGTTTCCTGGCAGACGAAAAAATGAAAATTATATAATGAGCCCGCACCATGTGAATGCATTCCCACCCCGCTTCGTTATCCTAAAGTATAATTTATACAATGTATTACAGGGCCTGTTGGCTCACTTCTGGTTTTACGCTGACCAAGAAGTCGCGAGTCATTTCGAAACTCAACCAGCTGGACGCCATGCTGGGAGCAACCTTGAGGAGATTGGGGACAATACCCTTGTATAGACCTCGGACACCTTCTTGGCCGACGATCACTCGAATTGCGTCTATAACACCTTTGTATTGGTATCCCATGCCAGACATGGTGTTTATTTGGAAACGTCGTCGAAGCACGTCACTGGTAAAGTTAGTTTGCTATACTGGGGGGATGCAATCCATTATTTCGGCTTACAAAGGGTAAGTGAAAGTTTGCGCAACAGCGCCAGAGATGGCACCGGCCAGCAACTTTCGCGCGGCACCAGGGTTTTGTTCGCCATCATACGTAAGGTATTTTCGGACAGACTCGTACACCATGAAGTTAAGGCCGACCTGTCCAAGAATAGTGATCAGCCTATACTCACAACTAGAATAATCGACGCAGAAGTCTTTGCGGCAACTTACGTAAGGTGCAACACCAGCAACAGTCGGGATAATGCCACGATACAACGCCGCCATGCCACCCTCAGTTTTATACATTTGAGTCATGGTAGCCCACATTCCTGGCATCTTTCGTGGTTTTTGTCCCAACTCGGAAAAACTGGCGGTTTGGATGGAAAGTCTTGTTCGAACGATGTCGAGGGGGTATGTGAAGAAAACAGAGGTAATTCCTGCGATACCACCGCACACCAGTCGGGTGAGCGGTGCTAGATCTTGTCCGGGATATGACTCAAAGATGTTCTAAGTTGAAACATGTCAGCGATTCGCTCTGCACATTTATACAATCAACCCTATCACTCGAAGTCCCACCAGGCTGTTTTACACGGGACGATCACTTACTCGTTTATAAAAATTATAACTGCTAAACTGCACAGCAGAGTAAGGCACAATTCGGACGCAGTTGGTTCCATTTCCACGCATGAACCCCCTCCAGCCCTCTTCTTTCCACATCTTCCCTAATGCCTGGCCAACAGACAGCTTGTACGCATCCCGCCCTGCACTCTGTACCTGCAGCAAAATTTTTAACCGCTCCAGAGGCGAGACAACTGTCCTAGAAACAGCGCCGGCAACACCACCGCCGCAAAAAGCAGCCATGACCGGTTGTGAAATCCATTCACGAAGCTCGACGAATCGCTCTGGGGCTACAGCCGGCGGTGTTCGTGCACTCCTAGGCTCGGGAGATTGCATCTGGGCGTTTGGAGGAGCCGCTGGTGTTGATTGCAGCTGAGTTCCTTTCATCGCAGACATGACTTACGTTTTGTATGACCGTACAAAACGAGGAGTTCCCTTGTTGAAATGCAAATGGCGGCCGCAGTCTTGCAAAACCCCAATTGCGTTTCACGAACCCTTCCCCAGATCACTCAGCCGAAATCTAAGTATCGCCCGATGAGCTAGCATCTATTGCGATAGAAGAGGATCTGGGAGTGTTGAGCCGAAGGTGGTCGTCGCAACAAGACCCAGGGGGGTCACGTTTCGGGAGGCGCTAAGTTGAAGGCGCCAACAACTGATGATCAAGAATGACAGACAAGGAGGAAATGCGAAGCAAACGACGCGCTATGAGATAGAGGCAGAGGTTGTCGGCAACATGCTCAAGAGCGTCGAATTGTGCGTGGATTGCGTTTGGCGGTAGAGTGGAGAGTGCCAGAAATGAGGTTTTCCTATGGGGGCCGGACGGCGGGTATCGTCGAGTTCGTTGGTGTGAAGGCTTCGTTCGGTGGGCTAAAGTGGGTAACAAATGTTGTTTCCCGCGGGGAAATACGGCGTTTCTGCCCTCTGATGATGTTGATGTTGGTGAGATAGGATAGTTGAATACCAAGGTCTAGTCGGATTCCCTCGTAAAAGAGTCAAGCTGTCTGGAAGTCGGCGCAAAGATAGAGACGCAGTTTGGAGAGGATTGAGAGGGAAGAAGAGTTGGAGTGCGTCAAGAGATCCGAGGGAGTGTCAGATCAGCGGAAAAGATTGGCCGCCGGATGAGCACTGAGGCTTGGCGACTGACCTTGACCATGCAGCATCCGGGTGACACTTGGACGGTGTCGGGCTATCCTGAATTGCCCCTGGGAAAGGACGGCCAGCCACTAAAACGCCCTGGAGCCTCAAAGAGAAGCACCAGTTGACAGCTAGCTCCGCCACATTGCACGAGGCCGCTGACTGGGTCCGCTTTTATCTCTGGCGGATGCTTGGCTTGGGGCCATGCAAAGGCTATCATCGGGATCCGTGACCCGTCAGGCCTGGATCTCCCGACCTACGGGAACAGACACATCGGAGCGCAGACCGTTACTGGTTTGAGTACTGCATCAAAATCACTGGTTGCTACAATTCCGCAATCGCGCTAAGATCTTCGATGCGTCGTAAATCTGGGGACGAAAGGAGTAACCGTCGGTCCAGCTGCTGGCGAGCCCATTGACCCCAATATGCAGCAGAATCAAGAGTCGTGAATCCCCTGTATCACTCTGCAGCAAACACATGCCTCTTTGCCAAGCCGAGAAGGCATTTCCATAACCGTCAAGTTTTTCTTTTTAGCGCCAAGTACAAATGACACACACTGGACGAACAGCCTGGTACAGCTGTTTCAGTTGCGACGATAGACTGATGAGACATCATTCCAACCTTACCTGCGTGCTTATTCCTGGAGTCCATTGATGCATACGTAGCATGGAGGGTATATATTGTCTGCGGCGGGAGGTTTACGAGAACTCAGAGCACATAAATTGCCCAGGATCTAGTAAATATCACATTGAACTAGATCTCCTTGAGGTTGCTTCTTCCTTGAGACATCAGTATCACAATTTCGCGGTTGCGTTGACGTGGATGTCCCGAGCGTGAAACGATATTTATTTCTAAAGGCAAAATTACGAACCTATCCGTACAAACCATTTTTTCAACCACGTAAGATGCGCCTACACACACTGGCTTTATGCCACACCGTGGTAACCATAATATACCTTAAGGGCAGCATTATCAAAATGCCATTGCATCGACAAGCTTCTACGTCGCCGTGATTCCGTCTCGACCAAACGGTTGGAAACTAGACAGTATAGAAATATGAGTGAAATGATGTAATAAGAGTCAATCTTTTTGACATCAGCGCTGGGACAGTCAGGCGCCAGGAGGCTATCAAGACCCATGGGTCATAAGGCCCGGTCGCATGATTGGGCTAATTTGAATAAATCGTTTACTCAGCGATATCCAGATCTTCATCACGAGCGACAGGAGGAGGGCTGTCATCGCCTGCAGATAGCGTTAGCTTATGAGGCAAGAGAGGTATTCACGACCTTGAGTTTACTTACCCTTGCGATCGTCGCCGTTGGTTCCATTTTCTCTGCGATCACGATCGTCACGGTCGTCCTTGGCATCACGATCACGATCCCTACTTTCATGTTAGCCTTTCCGAACTCTTTCTCTATCCTACGGCTAGCACCTACCGCGTATCAGGACTACGAGAGCGGTCGCGGTCCCTACGGCTGTCGCGGTCGTAGTCACGATCCCGGTCCCGGCGATCCTCTTTACGAGGAGAGTAGTCTCGGGCGCTCCGTCGAGGAGACGGTGATCGGCCACGACGAGGAGAGCGACGGCCACTGTCACGGCCACTGTCACGGCCACTGTCGCGGCCACTGTCGCGGCCACCATCACGGCCGCCATCACGACCGCCATCACGAGCACCCTCACGACCACCTTCGCTGCCACCACCGCGACGATCACGGTCGCGACCGGACTCAAACCTCCAAGAGGCGGATGGAGGAGTTCTGGCCCACTGAGAACGAGTTAATGGATATGAATATTTTATTATAGATACCAACAACGTCAAGACGACATACCTCAATCTTCAAGATATCATCACGGCCGATCCGCTTGTTATGCATCTCATAGTAAGCATCATCAGCATCTCTTCTATCCTCGTACTCAACGAAAGCAAATCTTGTAGCAAATCTTTGTTAGCATAATGATTCACTTGCGCGCTCGGAAAGGAGGTCTTACAGCCGACTCGAAGAGGATCGTGGCGCTGGAATATCGCAACGAACAAGACGTCCATAGCTAAGGCAAAACAGTGTCAGTACAACAGTCAGTAGAACAACATACGTAAGAATGGTTCCAATGGTCAAGAATAGCAAGATTTGGGTCCTCGTGACCTGTTATGACAAGACGCATCATTACTTGCACGCGCGGAGGTGCAAGCTCAGATCGACCTGAAAGAAGAACGCTTCTCGAGGAGTGCTAGCTAATCGACGACCGGCGTGGCAAGAGGTAGGAGGAGGAAGTGGGGAGGGAGGATCTTGGGGCGGGCGGGCGATGGCGACGAGTACGGAGGCACGACGACGACGACGGGGGCTGATCTAATGGCACCGAGCCTGGACTATGGGGCAGGATGCCGTGATGATCTATCTCGTCGGCGAGACGTGACGGGGGTGCGTTGGGCGGAAGGCGAGGTGCGGAAGACGATAACGAAGGCGAAGAGCGTGAGCGTGGTTGACATACCGTTCGAACTCGTAGGCGAGATCGCGAGCGCGGGTGCCGTGGCTGAAGCCGGTAACGTAGAGTGTTTGGCCGCCGCGAGACATGATTGATTGGCGTTGGTGTTGATTGGAACGGGTTTTGAAGAGGGTTGTGTACACGTAGCGACAAAATCACAGAGCCTATGAAACGGACCTGCGAGCTGCGACGATGGAAGCAGAGGAATTGGCGATGATACAGCTGCTGGTAAGGCCTGGCTGTTTGAAATGATTCAAGCCGTCGTTGGTGGAGTTGAGAAGCGTCTGTATAGGCTGCATACTCTGGCACGTAAAGTTTTCCTGCTGACATAATGACAAAAAGAGTGGAGACATCTACGGAGTACCGAGTACGTGACCCGAAACCTTGGAGAGCGTAGCCCCGTTATTGTTTCTGGGCAAGTGGATGCTGATTGATGTCATAGCAATTTTTGAAAATCCTTTGCATTTTACCCGGCAACGATATTTGGTACAGCTGTCGTATAATACTATATGAAAATCAATTCTTTTAATCGAATCTCCGATGCCAGTTGCTCTAATAACTATTGGAAGAGCCTGAGATCGGGGGTTAAGACTGAGTACTGGCGAAAACTATCTGCCGCAAAGCAGTCGCCTGTCTACTCCGTACGGAGTATTCATCTGTGCTATCACACAGAAGGTAACTATGCAAAATGCCAATAGGGACATGAACGCTCTTCCGACACGCGACTCTATTGATGCCCGACCAGCTCAAAACTCCGCGAAATGGTGTTCGTCTGGATGCTCTTATATATCTGTGGTCCATGCTGTCTGCAAATTGTGGCAGTGATAAGACATTCCTGTGGCAGTGGGCTCGATGATGAACGGGCACTTCTTAGGTGCAGCGTATACGGCGTGCCTACCAACGTTGGATAAAATAATGATCAATTTTTATTTCACTCTTCTTAATCCCCTGGAGAAATAGACTGCAATTTCACACAGATACGCATACACGAAGTTTATAACGCCTCGCCTGTTTAGCTCTTACCCAACGTTCGTCATCAGCGACTTCATCGTACCTCTTGAATAGTGGGATAAAGCCCTCGAAACAACAGCGAAGGACCCAATATATCGAGGGACATTCTTGACCATTGCATTGCTGTTTGCAGGAGGCACATGGAAACCTCGGAGAACTAAGATGTTTAGGTTCTCAATTGTGGGAGCGAGGAGAAAAGAACTGGGGACGGACTCTAGGCTCGGCCATCGGGCTCGGGATGGGAGCCGATCCGCATGACGCTGTAACCATTGTAAAGCTGCCACTTTATTCTAATCGTATTCGTTATCCTACGTTCACGGCATCTTCGGATTTCTATTATGGAACTCCTGCCCGGGCAGCGCTGAATAATAAAAGACTCCGTTCCCGAGTGACATCACAACTGTGCAAGCAATGGCAAGGTCATGAGACGTTATTCTGACCGTTAGACCCATTCTTTCCGGCCAGAAGCTCAAGTCCGCACAGTTAGCTGGTAATTTAAAAGGTATAAACATTGCCATCGTCCGTTGCCATTAAGGCCATGATTTGAAGGGAGTTGTCAACGCTTTAAGTCGCAAAGGCCTCTTTTCCTGCCAAGAAACCTCTGAAAATTCGAACCTGTCAATCAACACAAAGTATTTCCGCCTCTTCCGCATTCCAAGAGTCCCCCAGCGTCATAAAAGACATGGTATAAGCCAACTCTACCCCACAGTACAAATCGAGTCGATCGAATCGGGTGCCTCGCCTAAACAATTGCAATACAATCGAACTTATTATTTTAAGCAGTAGCTCCCGGCGCTCGTCACCAGTCTCCCTAAGAGTCTGTCTTCATGCATTAGACTTATCTAGCGGCAAACCGATCACACAGCCGCCTGCAGTCTATTTCTCATCATCTTTACAATCTTCCCTTTGTTTGACAAGAAATACAGTGCCCATTCTGGGGAGCTGTAACTTGTCGTTATGAACGGCAGGTTGACATCTGCGAGTGAGGCGCACCAAGAGCCCGAGCCAGATCTCGTAAGCACCCCGCCTGTAGATGCTGTTAGTGGCGTCAATGGGAACACCCTGGATCAGCATCGCCATGCGCAGCCAAGAAGCCTACGCGAGGCCCTTCGCGAGGCCGGAATTTCGTTGGAAGCATCTGGCGGACCTGGTTCTGATACACCAAGCGAAGAGGATTACGATGAAAATGTGCGCCCAACCTACACGCACAAAAGAAAGGCCCACGTTGAGAAGCACCATCGCATATCAAAACAGCAAGACCAGCAGATTTTGAGAAGGAGAGAGCCATACAAGGTCAGTAAAGCGATTCTCTCAGAGCTTGACACATCCGTCGTCCGCGATACAGCTGGGATTCGCATATACTCGGACAACGACAAAGCTCTTCAGGAGCTGCTCAGAAGAACGTCGGAATCCGCCAAACACCCAGAAGAAGCAGGAAAACGAAGGCGCAAGTTTCGTGATCACCTCTTCACGCATCAATTTTCTGCATTTGATCCGCACAATTCCGTGGCGGCAAACAGTCCATTCCATGGCTTCTACACACTATTCTGGCTGGCAGTGGCGCTATTTATGCTGAAGATTTCAGTGAACAACTGTATCACGTATGGGACGCCGTTGGGGTCCAACGAGATTATGAAGACAATGTTTCATCGAGATGGTAAGATAACCCTGGTAATAGCGCAAAGCGAAAATTTTTTCTTATTGTTGACTTTATGAGCAGTAATTGTGTTGCTGCTTTCGGACGGAGTCATGTGTGGATTGACTGCCGTAAGTTGGTTCATCCAGAGACTGGTTTACCATCGGTTTATCGACTGGGATCGAAGCGGATGGATTGTACAGAATGTTAGTCGAACATCACCATTATAAAAAAAACTAAAAAAAAAAAAACTAATTGCATAATGACACAGATCTGGCAAATTGCTTTTATCACCGGCGTCATCTTTTGGACTCATGTCCGGGACTGGCCATGGATGCATACCGTCTTCTTTGTCCTCCACGGCGTCGTTATGCTCATGAAACAGCATTCTTATGCCTTCTACAACGGCTACCTCTCTACGGTCTACTCCCAGCGTCTATTTGTACTCTCAAAACTCAAACAACTCGAGCATGTTGATCCATCCGAGAACTCCTCGTCTTCGGTACCTCCAGTGTCCAGCTTGAGCACCTCGCATCTTCAAGTGCCACCGTCCGCTCTGCAACGCCGCCACTCATTATCCCAAGTCCCCGGGAGCGAAGAATCCGACATTGATAAGATCGCCAAGGCGATCGCGTCACATGAGCCTCTTGATGATGAACAAATTCGTACTTTTGAACGTATTATCAAGTGGGAGGTGGACGCGCTGGCGGACGAGCTACGAGGAACGGCGAATGACCCGGAGAAAGCATATCCCAAAAACTTGTCGTTCTGGGAACACTACAAGTGGATCCCGCTACCGACTCTGGTATATGAACTGGAGTATCCACGGACAGACTCGATCAGTTGGAGATATGTTACTGAGAAGTTGGTGGCCATGGTTGGCGTGTTGTTTGTGATGAACCAGGTGGCGCAGTATTCTATATGTGGGTGTTCTCAACCGAACCCGACTCGCCCCCCTCCCCTTCATGATGGGAAACTCATTCTTGTCTTAGATCCTGTGGTCATGAAAACGGTGCAGATGAAAGAAGACGGGCTCTCGCTGAGTGCTCGATTTCAAGAATTTCCACTGCTTCTATTGGACCTCATCTTTCCGTTCATGATGGAATATTTGGTATGTACATAAAGAGTGTCTCCGTGATAACCGTAACCCGCGCGAGGAAGCCTGGATTTGGCTATAGTAGTACTGACTGGGTCCAGCTGGTCTGGTATCTCATCTGGGAGACTATTCTCAACGTCCTCGCCGAACTTACACATTTCGCCGATCGCAGCTTTTACGATGCCTGGTGGAATAGCGGTACGCCCAAATCTCCTGCTATCAAAACATCATAAATCATAACGTACTCAGTTTCATACTAACAAATTGGTCTAGTGTCCTGGGATCAATTTGCCCGCGACTGGAATCGCCCCGTCCACGTCTTCCTCCTACGTCATGTCTACCACTCCTCCATCTCCTCTATGAAAGTCAACAAACATACAGCTACACTTATCACATTCTTCTTATCTGCCTGTATCCATGAGCTAGTGATGTGGTGCCTATTTAACAAGCTTCGAGGGTATCTGCTTGTGTTGCAGATGTGTCAGCTACCAGTACGTGCTGCTTTTCTCTTTGTTCTGTGGTGGATGACATTATATAACAAAAGGGCATTGCTAACATGCTAATGTTTGGTACAGTTAGTTCGACTGAGCCGTACAAAATGGCTGAAAGGACGTAAAACTTTGGGAAATCTCATTTTCTGGCTCGGGATATTCACTGGACCGAGTTTGTTGTGCAGTTTATATCTAATTCTCTGAGTGACGAGGACATGAAACCGAAAGTCTGCTCAGTACCAATTCGAAGGATTGGTTTGTTCTGGGCTACATTTATTGGCGTTGGGTTCACATTAGATGTTCATTTGGCGCTTAGCAAGACTGGAATACCCTTGAGACAACCTGCAAGAAAATGCAAAATGATTCATCCAGTTAAAGCTGAACTGCGCTTTTATCGAATTGAAAATACTCTCCTCTACCTTACATCCATGAGTTACCAGTCGTCATTGTACCCAATTTACATCTTCTCATGCGTCGCCATCAAGGACCCTGAACAATGTTAGCTTTACTATATTTAAAGTTGGAACCAGAAGAGGAGGAGCCTAAAAAAACTCACCAATGAAAGTAGTAACTAAGCGACTTCGAACCTGGCAAATATCTTCCGGTACAAGCCAAATCGTTGCCCCAAGCTTACGAGCAATACTGATACTGAGTTTTGCATTCATATAGGCATCCTCATCAGTCTGACCCGCAGTGACGAGATCGTAGTCAACATAGCTGCTCTTCATGCCGTTCAGCACATCTAATAAGAAAATACCGGACCCAATAGCTGGATCCTTGAACGAGCGAATAGACGAATTGCGTCCACCTTTGCGGGACATGTCGTTTGCCCATCGTACCATCTCAGAATCTGTAATTTCTCGCTTTCCTAGCTTTTGTGCAAGGGATGATAGTGTCACGGTGATGTCTTTACGCATGAGTTGCCATACTAAGCCAAGAGTGAGAGTTCTCTGACCATCAGTTATATCAGCGCCTTGGATGCCCACCAATGAAAAGCCGTTCTGCTTGCCTAGTTCGATGGCATAGTTGGTGTTCTCAACGGCCTTGAACTTGAGCATTTCGCCTCCGTGAGCGGGGGCTTTGTTCACGTGGCGCCAGTTGACAGAGTTCTTGATAATCTTGTCATATGCTTGAAGGAGGATAGTACCATCACGAAGATCGTCGAAGAAGGACACTACTGCCGGTCGTACATCCAAGCTGTTAAGCCAGAGAGTGAAAACGCGCGCTTCGCGTTCACCTTCAGCGTCGAAGTCCTCGACTTCGAGTTTCTCTTCTTCGGTAATGGGGTCGAGAGCAGGATGATTGTTGAACAGATTGGCAACAAAGGCGAGATTGAGCTTGGGGTTACCGGCGACGAGGGACTTGGGCGTAAGGAACTTGCGACAACTGAGCTTGTCTGCTTCCTGAAGCACTTCCTCGGCTCGTTGGAGGAGATCGTGAGTTTGGAGGGGCTTGCGGGTACAGCCGTACTCTGGGCCGATTTGGGCCATGAGGACCGCGTAGTTTTCACCGTCTTTGACATCAGTCGAGAAATTGGAGACTCTGTATAAATTACGTTAGCACAACAGGATTGCCTTTTATTATTAGGTACAGAGTTGGGAAACCTTCTGGGCCAGTTGGCAGCTTTGAGGTGGTAGTTGAACCACCGAAGAAGGATCTGTTCCGGGGGTAGGCGAAGAAATTGCTCCAAGGTCTCATCCTCTTCCAAAAGACGGTAAAGCTCGGGGTGAAGCTTGATATCGATCTTACCCAAGAGACCGCGTCGAATAACCTGCCAAATGAGACCGAGAATAAGATGTTCACGAACTTCAATAATATCACCAGCACCAATATTAACGACAGAGCACCCAATGCCCTTGGCAGATTCGATGACGATGTTATTATTTTCGGTCATTTGGAATGCATTCAGTGTCTTGGTCTTTCTTCCTGCTACGTTGAGGACACGTTCGTCAATGGTGTCAGGGACACTGTCATTGATGAGCTTGGCCAAGACCAAACCATCCTTGCAGTCGTCAAACATCTCAAAGGTATCGGTAGGGAATGGCAGGCGGTTGCCAATGTCAGCATCTCCAGCGAGAACGGCATTTATGTGGCGAGTAAATTCGGTCCTTTCATCTTCATTGATGGTATGAGTGACATTTGCGCTGGAGCCCTGGACCTGAATCTTGCCGCCAACACTGCCCTTGGAGGCGTGACCACCTGTACGTTGAGCGACGACACCGCCAGGGCTGGCCGGGGCTGGACCGGTGGAGATTCTCTTCTGAGCGGGCGAAGAGTCACGCAGCTTGGAAATGAGCTAAACGGAGACACGACATCGTTAATGATATTTTGTTTATGTGGAAGCTTGTATTAAGCGGCAAGCTCCGGAAGGATACATGGGGAGAAGGACACATACTCCAACGTAATCTTCAAGCTCAACGCGCCGCGAAGAGTCTAGCTCTACCTCTTTGAGAGCTTGTCGCACGACATCGTAGGGCTGGTTTTCGCTCTGCTGCGTCGCCTTGATAGCGGTTGCTTCATCTAAGTAGCCCTTGTCATCAACGTCGAGCCGCTGGAAGGCATCGGACAGCGAGAATATTTCGTTCTGAGGGAATTGGGGAAACTTTCTGTAACGAACACACGCCCACGGTTAGCAACGCGCCAGTGATTTCTAGGGCCACGTAGAATTTGACAAGCCACGCACTTCTGCAACTTGAGGACATTCATGGTGGGGTTGAGGGGTTGCGCTCGTCAACCTAGAGAATGCGCCGAGGTATAGAAAATGAGAGAACGAGAAGCAAGGGGACGGTGATGTATGAAGCTTATACAAGATGTGAATAGTGAATCGCCCTACGCCTTGAACATGTGCGAGCCGTGCTTGCGAAGACAATGACGAGGCAGAGTCGTGGGCGGTGATGATGACGACGAGGGGTCAAGTCAAATTGGGTAGGACTGGATGGAGATGGGCGAGTGGCATGGCAAGCATGAGAAAGGTGCCTGTTGACCCCACCTCAGGGCTCTTTCAAATACTTAAGGCCAACGCCAAAACGGGCAGCTTGCCGCGCCATCGCCTGGCTATTCACACTGAACACTTAAGTAGCTACTCCGCATCGAAACTTCAGCGTTGAGGCACAGGCTGTAAACAATATACAAGTAGATACAATTTGCAAACCTCGGTTCGCCGTAACTGCTAAACATGACAGAGGAAGATATAGGCACTCGCGCTGGCAGATCTCGGAGATTGACGACAGAGGCTTTAGATTGCATTCCACAGTCGATCAATGTCTGTGGGCTGCCATGATGTAATGGCTGCAGTCGCTGGCGTTGTCTCACCATGTGGCAGGCAAGCTAGTTAGGCAGAAAGGCTGTGAGCGTAGAAGATTCCTTGCAGGCCCCACCAAATAAGTCTAGGGAGCAAAGTTGAAGAGATGTGCTGTTGTAGATCAGAATAGCTGTGTCAGGCAACAACTTAGTTGATAGGAGGCAATAAAGATCCACCAATAGCTCTTCCTTCCTTCCTTTTCTCTTTTTACTTGAAGTATTCTCGCCCTCAATTGGCACCTTTGCAGCCTGTACGGAGTACAGTCTCCACCCATTAACTAGCACAGTTGGGCCAAGCACTGAATCCTAGCATGAAATTTGAAAATTTTAGACGCGCAATAAGTCAAGTAGGGCACACTCAAAGGATCGGATATTAATAGTCGCAGCCCAGATACCGGTTGAATATCGACAATTAGGCCGACACTTCTTTCGCTGTCCACCCAAATCAAACCCAGTCCATTTGTTTCAGAAGCCTAGCCAGGCAGCTGTCTAAGCAACTCAGCCACTCTCTTGCTAGCCATATCATAGTCATAGTCATGTCGCTCTGCAAGGCTTGCGAAGAACCCCTTGTCATTCGGCTGGATGACGATGCTGACGATGCAAGCACCGAGGTGGCAGTGACAGTGCCTGATGATCTGGAGCTTCGCTGTGGGTGCCATTTTCACTGGTAAGACCTAAAACCGTCATTATGTCTTATCGCGATTCGTACTTATTTACATCCCTTCCCGCTTTTCTTTCCACGCCTGTTACTCTGAATTTTCTCACTGACTTATACTGATAGGGAATGCCTCATGGATGAAGCCTCCTCAGTAGCTTTGACTTTGAAGTGCCCCAGTTGTGAGAGTTATCTTCCTACAAATGAGCCGGGACCGTCGTCCACAAATCACTTCCGTGAAAGCTCCGACAGCGCTGCAATATTTGCGCAATATAGCAACGAGGGAGGTGTCCAGAAGGATCTGAACATTATGGATTCTCTGACAGAGGAAGCTTACGTCCAAACACATCCGGAGGCCCGCCCAGCCAGGGCATTTCATGTGATGTGCTCTGAAGGTGACATTGCTGGCATCATCGACCTGCTGCACGACGCTAGTCATGAAGGCAGTGATGTCGGCAGCATTGTTCGGTACCAGGATCCTTTGGCGGAGATGAAAAGCGGTCTTCATTTATCTGTTGAGAATCAGCAGGAAGAGATCGTCTGGACCTTGCTGTGGCTGTCTTCTACCGTACCTACGGAGTCTTTCCCCGAGCTTGTTCGTAAAACGGCTGAAGAGGTTGGGTTAGGGCGTCTGAATGTCGATGCAGACGGTGATATCCGCGGGCTGAGAGATTACCAAGGTCGTACTGCTGAAACAGTTGCCAAGCAAAACCCGGGAGTCCTCTCTGTCTTACTTGACGCAGGTGCTTTGACCCCTTGAGCCAGTGAACTGTTTGGTCGTGGTTTTGTTTCTCAGAGAAATATATGCAGACGTGTACAGAGTACTATTAATAAAGAGAATGGAGTTGTGGGGTGGCGGCGTATTCGAAGACGTTCGGATACAATCGATGAATCAGGGAGCGATGCGCAACTTTGAGAAGACTTCAGTCCTGATTTGCTAAATTTTAATTGGTCAGGCAGAGTAACTCTATGTTGCTAGACAGTAGAAAACCGAAACCAATTACAAGCAAAGAGCGTTTTTGGGAACATTGGCGTTTCCAAGCATTTGGCTATTTGACTCGTCATTTGAGACACGGAAAAGAGAAGCGGCAAAATGGTCCCGCAGAAAGCTACCTTTCATTGACAGCCAGTCATATAAATTTAACAGATGCCACTACATTACCTGACATCCACATTGATCACAACCGCTACATTTATATTGTTCACTGATGACTACTTGAGTTTTATTGAGCGTTAAGTTAGGCACCGCCGAGCCCTGACTGAAGCCAGTTACAGGGAGGGGTCAGGCACATGTGGCCCCTCGGAAGGCTTTAGGGCGTTGGAGAGCTCCGGACGCTAATTGCTGCACGTGTGCAGGTACCAACTAGATTAATGGAGTGACGTCGTCCAATCGGTCGGCATGTGCTACGGCGATGCGTCAACCGCGAAACTTCTTTCAGTGCTCATATTGAAGTTGTACCTACTCAGTACATACCCAATTTGTCCAATCCTACTTCACAGCATGCGCGTCTTTTGTGCGGAGCGTGTTTCAGCTTTGGAGTAAGTTTTGAATCGAAACCGTCTTCTATTTCCGAGCCCAAGGATACGCTATAACCGCACACATTCGTTGCCCAGCCTGGGCAGCAACGTTTAACCACGTTGGCGCCACGAGCTAGAGCCAGGTGCTTCTTGCACGCGAAGCACCCAGATTACCAGCTCCTACAAGCTCCAAATTTTCGTCTTTCCTCAGAAAGAGCTGCAAGGGCTGTTGCATGCCTGTCATTTGGAGCTGGACTATCCAAAATGCCTCCAGGAAATGGAGATCGGATCCCCGAGAAGTCGTACTTGAGTTCCGCCGTCGATTCTATCAACCCGTGGTCGAGTAGCCGTACCG
Source organism: Conoideocrella luteorostrata (assembly GCA_032433595.1). Lineage (NCBI taxonomy): Eukaryota > Fungi > Ascomycota > Sordariomycetes > Hypocreales > Clavicipitaceae > Conoideocrella > Conoideocrella luteorostrata. The sequence continues at coordinate 155,166 of JASWJB010000024.1, forward strand.
CGACACCAACACCGGAGAACAAGAAAGATGCAGCGGCTGCATCAGCTCCTGAGCCGTCTACTGCCGCGAATAAACCAGCAACTCTAGGTGGTCACAGCATAACGCCCTTTTACGGCCAGAGTGTTCGAACGTATCCTAAATCATGTCCGCCGCTGATGGTGCAATGGTTCCATGCAGTTGATGTGCGTTCTTGTTTTCGAAGGTTCAGATTGCTGAAACGGAAAGGCTGATGTACTCGATAGATACCGAAGCGAAAACCCAAGCTAATCAAAGGCCTCAAGAAAGACGAGAAGGGGACGAAGTTACCGGCAAGACCAAAGAAGTTCTCTGCATTTTCAGAGTCTGACTCTAGAAGAGTAGAGGCTCGGTATCAGAGACTCTTGGAAGCAGCTGAAGAGGAGCATGGGTCCCTTGCGGACTCGCATAAACGACCGTCGAAGCGACCGAAATCCGGCAAATCGAGCTCGCTTGGTGACTCACGAGGCCACAATAGGGTAGCTGTGAACGAGGACTATCTTTTCGATGTTGATATTGAGGAACGAGAATTAGCCCCCGTATATTGGCTGGGACCGATTTATGAAGGTGAGTTAATGCTGTGTTAGCTGAAAAGTGAAGACGGCACTGACAACCTCCTTCACGCACAAGTACGGCGTGGTACCTGGTTCTTTCAGGAGGGGTCTGGTCTCAGACCCTGCGAAGAGAATCTTGCAGCTCAACTGGAAGAGGTAAACAATTGCCAGTAAAGCAGAGCATGTCGGTTGAGATCAATGCTAACCTGGAGGCAGGGGTACCTAAAGACAAGACCATGGCTTACAGGTTCGCAACAGATGGCAACGCTTATCGCTCACATACTAACGACGAGGCTCAGTTCGAACAAGAAGCAAGTCTGAAGTAAAGGATATACATGGAGCATCTAAGAACGGACAAGCGAGTGCAGTTGATTCGAAAACGCCAAGTTCAACAGTTGAACCGTCGAAACCCGCAAATGCGTCGGTCCCACCTCAGAACCAAGTACAACTACCAACTTACAAATTATTTGGTGCCTACATGAACAATGTTGCTACATACGAAGATGATAAGACGGCGTGGATGACTACTGATGGCATGTTGTCATGGGTGGCGGCCTCGGTATATGAACGTTTTGCTGGCGGTGGATATATGAGTGGTGTCAAGCTGATTAGAGGCTATATAGAGCCAAAGAAGATTAAAGAAAAAGAGGACAACAAATCTGCGCCCGAGAACCCTGATATACCGGGCTTGGACGAGCGTCAGCAGAAACTCTTGAAGAGACGATCCGCTCCGCCGACTACCCGAGAGTCTTTGGACGACCTAGGTTATGAGCAGATTATAAAACAAGAAACGGAACATCGAGAGGCAAAGTTACAGCGGCAGCTCTCCTCTCTTATTGAAGGTGAGGGGCGAAATACGAAAGAAACAGAGGAGCAAATAAGGAAACGCGACGAACAAGAGATTCGGGATGACTACAATGCGCAAGATGGAGAAGCTCAGGGCCGCGAGATTGAACACTTGGTTCTCGTTACTCATGGAATTGGACAGAGACTTGGGCTCCGGTATGTCAAGTGATTGGCAGATAGTACACACGGATTGCTGACTCAAATGAAAAGAATGGAGAGCGTGAACTTTGTTCACGACGTCAATATTCTGCGCAAGACAATTAAGTCGGTGTATAGCAACTCCGCCGATTTGAAGGCTTTGAACTTGGAGCTTGATTCCGGTCCGGGAAACTGCAGGGTGCAAGTCCTTCCGGTTTGCTGGAGGCACATGATTGAATTCCCTAGACAGCGCCAAGCGAAAGGGGAGCATGATTTAGGCGACGCTGAGGGAGAAGAAGATGATTGTAAGATGACAAGGTTCTGGAACAGGCTGCGAGTTACCGACTGACAGTACCTGATAGACCCATCGCTGGAGGACATAACCGTAGAAGGCGTTGCATTTGCCAGGTCTCTCATTTCAGATCTCGCGCTGGACGTGTTGTTGTACCAAAGCTCATACAGAGAAGAGATCGCCAGAGTTGTTGTGGCGGAAACCAACCGAATCCTGAAGCTTTTCAGAGAAAGAAACCCGGAATTTAAGGGCAAGATTCATTTAATGGGTCATTCTTTGGGCTCTGCAATTTTCTTCGATGTTCTGTGCAGGCAACGAGAGAGACAACCAATCGATGAGATTAGACACCCGCTGCGTTTCTGGCCAACGCCGGAAAGCCGGCCTGAGATCAAACCAAAGGACGAAGAACTTGAATTCGATTTTGACACGTCTGACCTTTTCTGCCTAGGATCTCCTGTAGGGTTGTTCCAGATGCTGAAGGGGAGGTATGTTGACACAGGCTGAACACAACTAAGCGACAAGCTGCTGACGTTGTAGTATAGGACGATAGCTGCTCGACACTCACCACATGGCTTACCTTCGGAAAGCCCTTTGAACCCTGATGATGTGGATGATCCATTTCTAACGGCGGCGGCGGGCACAGGCCTAGACGGCATTTCTGCTATAAGTGGACTACCTATTTCGGTGTCATCTCCAAAAGTTGGACAACTTTTCAATATTTTCCACCCGTCGGACCCAATCAGCTATAGAATGGAGCCGCTCATCTCCCCTGCCATGGCTTTAATGAAGCCACAGCAATTACCTTACACAAAGAAAGGATTATTCGGCAACGTTGCGCCGCAGGGTTTGACAGGAATTGGGGTCAAAGTGGGACAGAGTGTCAGCGACCTATGGTCAAGCTTGAGCGCTGGTATCGCCAGCAACATCCTCAATCGAAGCCTTGGTATTAGTAACGAAGAGGTTGCCCGACTGACAGCGGAGGAACACTCAGGGTTATCAACGGATAAGAAGACAGCATCAGGAGCTGAAGCAGCTGGTAGGCTAGAGGCAGCGGAGCTGTCGGAGGAAAGAAAGAGACAATTAGCAGCAAATGCAGCAAGAGGACATCGTGTGAGTGATAATGGAAACTCAGTAACCCTTATTGACGATGAGCTGGAAACTTTGTACTCAACTTTCCAAAAACGCCATGATGAGACTGAGCATCACGACGAGGAGATTGCCCATCTCAATGTTGAATCTCGCAAAGCTCGGAAATTGCGAATAGAAGAAGGTAAAGTCCGAGCGCTGAATCGGAATGGACGAGTTGATTATAATATTCAAGAGTAAGTTACATACGTACAAAAACAACAGCAAACAAGGAAACACTGAGCTGATCAACATGTTGTTAGAAGCGCTTTGGATTTCAACCCTATCAATACTATTGCATCGCATATGAGCTATTGGGGAGATGAGGATGTGAATCACTTTGTATTGTCGCAAATACTATCCGGGAAACCGATCGACAAGAAGAACAGCAAATAGACAAAAGTGGGGATACTGTGCCGCGAAAATATTGGTTACTGTAAACAAGATATGATGAAAATCATGTGTACCTTAGATGCTAGCATATCCTTAGTCCTTGCCGTAGATACCTTGATACAGTGGTGCAGTGCACTACCTGAGTATTCTAAGCTCAGGTCAATTCGTTCACCACACGACACAAATTGAGTCCCGCTCATCCACCCCCTGCAGGTTTTTTTTTGCGGGATTGCTCTTAATATGTTTGTGAGGTTCACGCGACCTAATAGCACGCATGCTAGCCGACTTGGCATTCACGGATGACAATCCAAATGGAAATCGTATTTATGAAGCTCTCTGAAGACGTGTTGCAGTTAAGATACAGGTAAACGACGGCTGTCGTTCAGGGACCGGTAAGTGCGTGGCGTGGACTTCAGCAATGTCCTCGCAATTGTAGCTCCCAACATGACAATATAAACTCGGCATGTCAGGCCAAGACAGAGCTTATGAACAATCATACAAAAACAGGGGAGGAAGTTGATACGACCTGCGAAATAAGCCCGATTTTCAAGAAGTCCTCAAGGCATGACGTTAATGGACCGTAACAAGCTAACAGTCGTGGAGGACGGTGGAGGTAATTTAGCATTCGGTTGTAGTGAATAATCTGGCCTGACAGAACATATCTTCCATCCTATGTTAAACTTTGATGCATTTTTAGCAGCTTATAGACCTGGTGAAGCCAAATGATATTCGGTGAGGAACTGGGTGTTGACAGTATAAAGGATCCCACAAAGTAAAGCAACAGCCTGAAGCCTGGTGACGCTTGCTTGTTAGGCGTTTACTGACTAGCTTATTAGTGGCTCTAGTATGACCGGCTGAGCGCTAGGTCAAATCTAATGACCCCACCCCTGCGACCTGCCATTCCGGTCCCTGCACCAGCCAAAGCCTGTACATAAGTGTGTATGTACTTTCCATCACGCCGCACTAGCGTCAGCACCACTACTCCGTACTCCGTAGTGTTTTTGAACACAGAGTCTAGCGGGGTGTGAAGGTGGAGGCTTGTGTTGCTAAATAAATTTTGTTCAACTTGAACTAGCTTCCGTCACTCTTCAACGCTGCTCGTCGCCAACCCTTCTCTCGCATCTTGTCAATCGAAAGAGTCATCGTCGCCACCCCTCATTTGGAGGATTGCTTTTAATCTTGCATTGCCGGTCATTTTATCTCTGTCATGTTGTTCGAGTCACTCCACGAGCGATCACGGCCGGTGGTTCCCTACCTCTTGAGATATTGACGAAGGCACATACACCCCACCTTTCGAGTAGGACGAAAGAAAAAATACATGAAGCCATACGCACTACCTGTTCAGCGAACTCGCCAGCGTCTTGCAAAAGACAGTAATACGCAATGATTAATTCGACTGAAAATTCTGTCAAGCAACAGCTTGTCGACAAGCTGCCCAAGCGGTTCAAGGGCATCAAGTTTGGTATTCAGTATGTGTGACGCAGCATGGCCAGCATTTCCGCTCACGGTCTGATTTGCGCCGAAGTTAGCAAATCGCAGTATATTAACGTTTATTCTTAGGTCAAATCAAGATATTGCCAACCAAGCAGTTTTGGAAGTTTCCGATCGATTGCTGTATGATATTGAAAACAATAGAGCGCCATACCGTCATGGGCCTTTGGATCCTCGGCTGGTAAGGAACCACCTTCAGCTAACTCGAATGGAGAATGCAAGGTTCTAACGAGTAAACTTCAGGGCACTTCCAGCAAAGGAGGAAAATGTGATACTTGCCAGGACTCGCTGCTGAACTGTATAGGCCACTTTGGCCATGTTAGACTGCCCTTGCCAGCTTTTCATATTGGCTATTTGAGATTTGTCATGTCCATCCTTCAAGAGATTTGCAAGGTCAGTCAATAATGCAAGACTTGCACCAGTCATATTACGTACTAATCTGCATCTAGGACTGCGGAAGAGTCCTACTCGAAGAGCCCGAGCGCGCATCCTTTTTGAAGGAGCTTAGACGCCCATTCCTCGATAATCTTCGTCGTACGCAAATATGCAAGAGGATAAACGAACAATGTCGCAAATCCAGAACATGCCCGTACTGTGGATCGGTAAATGGACAAATCCGAAAGATTGGCGTTCTTAAACTGGCCCATGATAAATTTTCATTTTACAACAAGTCCACATCCGTCAAGAAGGTTCCTCCGGAGAGTAAAGTCAAATTCGATGAGTCCTTTACTGACGCTAAACGAGAGAATCCTGAACTCGAGAAACATCTGCGGAAGGCAATGGAAGACCTCAATCCACTTAGAGTGCTCAACCTTTTCAAGATGATCAGTCCAACCGATTGCGAGCTGCTTGGCCTTGATCCTGCCGAGGGTCGCCCGGAAATGTTTATTTGGCAGTTTGTGCCTGCACCGCCCGTTTGTATTAGACCTTCGGTTGCACAAGACAACGCCAGTAACGAAGACGATTTAACAACAAAGCTGGCTGACATAGTTTGGGTCAGCGGTATGATCCGTTCCGCTCTCCAGAAGGGCTCCCCTCTCCAGACTATTATGGAACAATGGGAGTATTTGCAAACGCAAATTGCCATGTATGTCAATAGTGACGTGCCGGGTCTTCAGCAGCCCGGTTTTGGCAAATCCACAAGAGGATTCTGCCAGCGATTAAAGGGAAAACAGGGCCGATTTCGTGGCAACCTGTCTGGCAAGCGTGTGGATTTCTCTGGTCGTACTGTTATTTCTCCAGATCCCAACCTGGGTATTGACCAGGTTGCTGTCCCTCAATTGGTCGCTAAAAATCTAACCTACCCCGAAAAAGTAAATCGACAAAATATCGAGAAACTTCGACAATGCGTCCAAAATGGATGTGATGTCTGGCCTGGTGCTCAGTCTATCCAGAAAAAAGAGGAAGACAACTACTACAAATTCAACCTAAAGTGGGGTGACAGAGAAGTTGCCGCACGACAGCTTAGCATTGGCGATATTGTTGAGCGTCATTTGGAAGATGGCGACATCGTTCTCTTCAACCGACAACCATCTTTGCATAAGCTGAGTATCATGAGCCATAGAGCCAAGATTCGCCCCTGGAGGACGTTCCGTCTTAATGAATGTGTTTGCAACCCATACAACGCAGATTTCGATGGTGATGAAATGAATCTTCACGTCCCTCAGACGGAAGAGGCGAGAGCAGAGGCTATTAATCTCATGGGTGTGAAGTACAACCTGTCAACCCCCAAGAACGGAGAGCCTATTATTGCTGCTACCCAGGATTTCATCACAGCTGCCTTTTTACTTAGCAGCAAAGACCGATTCTACGACCGGAAGACCTTTACCTACATCTGCATGCACATGATGGAGGCTGGTACGCGCATAGAGCTACCGCCGCCAGCAATCTTAGCACCAAAAACCTTATGGACCGGAAAGCAGATTTTCAGCGTTATGATGAGACCAAACAAAGACTGCCCTGTGAAGATTAATCTAGACGCGAAATGTCGAGCATATAAGTCACGGGCCGGGCAATGCCCTGATATGGACCCAAATGATGGCTGGTTAGTTGTCCGCAACTCCGAGGTCATGTGTGGCCGTATGGATAAGTCAACAGTCGGCTCCGGAAAGAAAGACTCCATTTTTTACGTTATTCTTCGAGATTTCGGACCCGACGACGCCGTTATTGCCATGAACCGACTTGCCAAGCTTTGTGCAAGAACACTTACTAATAGAGGCTTTTCTATTGGTGTTGGTGATGTCTTCCCTACCGAGACCCTTAATATTGAGAAGGAAAAGTTGGTATCGACAGCCTACAAGTTGTGTGACGGACTCATCGAGACCTTCAAGAAGGGGGAGTTAGATAAAGCTGCTGGTTGCAACATGGAACAAACTCTTGAAAATTCCATTTCTGGTATCCTCAGTAAGGTTCGGCAGCAAGCTGGTGATTATTGTATCGACACGTTGAGTCGCAACAATGCCCCCCTTATCATGGCGCAGTCCGGATCCAAAGGTTCCGACATCAACGTCGCTCAAATGGTGGCTCTCGTCGGTCAGCAGATTATCGGTGGTCAACGTATTCCTGATGGTTTCCAAGACCGTAGTCTGCCCCATTTCCACAAGAATGCCCGTCAGCCACCGTCAAAAGGCTTCGTCAAAAACAGTTTCTATACTGGCTTATTACCTACAGAGTTTTTGTTTCACGCCATTTCTGGTCGCGAGGGTCTTGTCGATACTGCTGTCAAGACTGCTGAAACCGGCTACATGTCTCGGCGATTGATGAAATCGTTAGAAGATCTTTCAACTCAATATGACGACACCGTTAGAACGTCTGGCGGCGGAATTGTTCAATTTCAGTTCGGAGCTGATAAGCTTGATCCAGTGGATATGGAAGGCACTGCCGAACCTGTCAATTTTAAGCGAACCTGGAGTCACGCTGAAACTCTTACATGGGACAATGAAGAGGTTGCCATGACACCTGGAGAAATTAGAGAATTTTGTGATTCTATGCTTGCCGTTGAACGGAAGCGCTTCCCTAGGCATGGCTTGGCGAATGGCGAAGAGCTTGAATACGATGACACTACTGATTACGGCATCGACGAGCATGAAGGTGCCAGGCGGTTCCTGAAGACCATTGAGAGCCATGTTGAAGGCCTTGCATCTAAGCTCGAGAGGGTTCGAAAGCTGGCCGGCTTCGATGGCGACAAGATGCTGAACCCCACTGCCCAAGATCATGTTGATCGTACTGCCAAGGTGACCACAACCACGTTGCGCCTGTTCATCAAAATGTGCCTGGAAAAGTACAAAAAAGCCCACGTTGAACCCGGCCATGCAGTCGGAGCCGTTGGTGCTCAGTCTATCGGTGAGCCTGGTACGCAGATGACCCTCAAGACCTTCCATTTTGCCGGTGTCGCTGGTATGAGTATTACCCAGGGTGTTCCGCGTATCAAGGAAATCATCAACGCGTCCAAGAATATCAGCACACCGGTTATTACGTGCCCTTTGATGAACGATGAACAAATCGAAGCTGCGAAAGTTGTGAAGTGTCGCATAGAAAAAACATATATCTCAGACGTGTTGCATTTTGTTGAAGATGAATGGCGATCTGGTGAAAGCAGTGTCGTCTTGCAAATCGACAGGAGTGCGCTATCTGATCTGCATTTGGGCATTGGTATTTATGATATTGCCGAATCTATTTGCAAACAGCGAAAGCTCAAGATTCCTCGCGAGGACTTGTCTGTCTATGGCGATCGCATTGTTATCCGAGTGCGGGACTCAAGCGACATGCCTGCCAAAAAGCCTACACGCAGCAAAGTAGCCCTGGAAGATAGTGGTGATATGCTGTTACGTGCCAACTTCTTACGACGTGTTCTGCCAACGGTTCCTATTTCCGGCTACCCAGAGGCCACCCGTGCTATTATTCAGACGTCGGAGCAAAACACGCACGCGGTTCTCGTTGAAGGCTACGGATTGCGTGAGTGCATGACTACTGAAGGTGTCATCGGTACCAAGACTTGGTCAAATAACGTCATGGAATGTCGTGATGTGCTTGGTATTGAGGCTGCTCGGACTACTATTGCCAACGAAATTACTGCAGTCATGGGCTACATGGGCATTGATCCGCGACACATGCAGCTTCTAGCAGATGTAATGACGTACAAGGGAGAAGTGTTGGGCATCACCCGATTCGGTTTATCCAAGATGAGAGATAGCGTACTGCAGCTGGCGTCTTTCGAGAAGACACCTGATCATTTGTTCGAGGCTGCCGCTGGCATGAAGACGGACCAGATTGAGGGTGTGAGTGAATGTATTATCATGGGACAAACAATGGCTGTCGGTACGGGAGCATTCCAGGTCGTGCGTCGGTTGGGCCTTCGTTCAGGAGATATGTCACGGAAGAAGACATTGTTTGAAGATGCATGGAATTCGGAGGTGACGAGGAAGAAGAAGCTGCGACGTGGCGTTATGGTGTGAGTTGGAAGGGCGTGAAATGGGGTTTGGGCACGCGTCAGATATGAATTATGTCAAGAGTCTTATCTGGAATCTATAAGCAGGTTGAACGAAAGTTCGTAAATTATGCTCAATAGATGCGATGTAAAAAAGTGCGGAATCATTGGCCTGGCCGGCTCTTTTTGCCCCTGCAACTGACCAAACATCCATACCGGCCGATTATGTGTCGTTTACTGTTCTTCGTCGCGCAAAAGCTCTCTCTGGTGCTCATGGTTCTTGAAAACAGCCAGCAGCCCCAAGTCGTAGCAAATTTTCAGAGTGCCCGCACACACAAAACTAACCCAAAACAATCCATTATTTGCCAACACGCCAGTGATCAGGGGCCCCATGCTCTGAGCGGCCGTTTTTACCACGTTAACCAAACCCAACACAGCTGTTCGCTCCGACGGCAGCAAGATAGCGGCCAGAAAGGCAGACCGTGGCGCCACATCCATAGACTGCGTGCATGCGCGGAGGATAAGAAGCGCGAGGGAAAGGTATACGGATGATGGGAGGGGGATGAGCGTCAAGAAAACGGACGAGGGAAGATGGGTGAAGACCATGGTCTGAAATGCGTCAGATATGTTGTTAGGGTGATGGGAAAAATGTATGGAACTTACTTTGACGTTTCCGAAACGTTTAGATATGGACGAGGCCACTATAACCGAAGCAGCTGCTACGATGGACGTGGTGAAGAAAATGGACCCAAGGCGGCCTTCTTCGACGTCGAATCGGGAGCGAAAGTAGAATGTTAACCAGGACCTGCAAGAAGTTAGCCGGCCGCATGCTTAATAGAAACTATCAGCTTTTCTACGAATTACATACAGCGGCACAAGACCAGATGCAAATGCATCCAAGCCAAACAGGAGACACAGTGTGGCGGCTATGCCTTTGCTGTCGGCACTGATACGCGGCATTAAAGCCCTTAGCCGGTTTCTCTGCTTGATCTGCACCTCTTCTCTCTCGCTTTCTAGAAGCGCCGCTGTCTCTGAAGTCGCCTTCAACTTGTCCTCCGCCTCGACAGCCCTTGATAACGCCAGCGTAAGCAACAGTTTTACACCTCCCAGAACAGCGTATCCCACAAACACCGCTCTATACGCATCTCCCAGCTCCCAGCCAATCTTGACCAGTATATGCGTTCCCCATCCGCAGCCCATCATGCCGAATGCCGCACCTATTGTCCCTACAAGGCTGTACCAAGCATATATATCACTCCTGCTTAAGGGGTCCGTTAAATGCGCCACGATGCTCTCCTCCACTGCTCTAAAGGGGCCGATCTCATTTCCGTTGGGAGAAATCACGCCCAAAATAGCTGCAGCGAGTAATAACCAGTAACTTTCAAAAATGGCGAATATGATGCCACTGATGGACATAAGAATAGCGCCGAGGGCGAGGATATTTCTGCGTCCCACCTTGTCGGCTGTGAGGGTGAGGATGAAGCTGATGAGGGTGTCGCCGACGAGGGTGAGGGTCATGAACAGGCCGGATTGGGCGCGGGAGTGGCCGAGAGCCTGGAGATGAGAGACGAGGATGAGGGCAGTCGTGCCATAGGCGAAGAGGCGAGCTAGGCGTTGTAGGAGGAGGAGTTTGATGTCAAGGGAGGAGCGGTAGACGGCGAGGAGGCCGAGGTGCTGGAGGACGGTGGTCAGGCGTGAGGAGGGTCGTTCTGGCTCAAGCATGGTGAGAGATGTCTAACCGAGTGAGATTTAAATGTGGTTTTCATTGAAACGGAGGACGTGAAATGAGATTTAGATGAAATTTATTTGAATGAGCTGGTGGTGTGGCCGTGTAAGTGGTGGCTCGGAGGTAGATGTGATGTCCGAGATATTTCCGCATGCTGTATGTGGTGCCACTTTTGTGGTATCATATCAATGCTTTATGCGTCAATTGTGGCCATGCAAGATAAGTAAGGGTTAGTACAGGTTACTTCGCACGGTGTTTGGTGAGCTATTCTAGTTTTCCGGTGATTTGTGCGTTGAATGTAGGTTGATAGTGGGTTGGCTGTGGTGATAGCGGCATGGGACCGACTGATGTGTGTGCTAGTTTGGGGTCTTGCCGGCGGATGGAATAAGTACGTGCGTGTTTTGCGAGAGAAAGGATCGGATTTTGGTAGGCAAGAATTACTGTGGAAGGCAATTGTACTTTTTTTGCCTTATGTATAGTATTGGATCAAGACGAACCGAACAAAACAATCGTCTTCATCTGGTTTAGTCTGGCTGGGCTTCGAATGTCAGTGTACCGCTGCGTCTCAATGATGCTACTTGCTCGACACTTTGCACTTTGTTTTTGAGTTTAACACTCTTCCAAAAAAACTTTGAATATCATCTGATTGTCTTGTCCTTGTCATTACGATGGATTATCAACCAGGTGGTCGTATCCAGGAGTCATCGCAGATGAGGCCGCCAGACCATGACGATGTAGTGTAAGCTATGCAGGAAGCTTAATGTGTGTGGCGCGCCAAAGTTTGCAGCTATTGGAGATATATTATTTGGCAAGCACTATTTGAGGCAAAATCACAGTGGTCGGCTTCTGTTCTGTACGGGCGAAAGATCACTTTCGTCGCCGAATTTCATAATCTCAGCGACAACCAGATGGCCGCAATGACCAGTGTTAGCTGAATGACAAGTAGAAGAAGGGAATGTTGAGTCTCACTCCGCCACCATTAACCCGTGATGTCATCGAGTTTGGATAGGGTTGTTCAGGTGCTCTCGTCTGATGAAATCTGGGGTAAATCTAGGGGAAATAAATGCCCACTTGCTCAAGAACATCGCCGATGCTGACGAGGGAGATTCTCGATGGAATTGCGGAAGCGAGGTTCCAGCTGGAGTATGGACCTCCAGGCATTGATATTGGGAGGAAATATGTGACCCGCGACAGTGGGTACTACATCGACGTCGAGCGCAGTTAGCTCTGAGGATGGAACACTCAATGTGCGTCAATGTGAAGGTGGCATGGAGGCGTTTGGCACAGATGGACTTACTCTGCGGAGTAGCGGATGGATCTACGTTGTTGGCCGATGTGGTTGTGCTTGCTACGGCAAATGATAATATGCGGACGTCGGCGAGGAGAGTGTTTGGCGATGAGACTGCGGATTGGCTGCATGCTGTGTGGGGAGTTGGATGTAGTAAGCTATAATTTCGTTGCACTACCTGCCTAGATGTTCAATACTGACAGGTTCCACAAGTAGATGTGACGGCATAGTGGCCATCCTGGATTCTGATGTATGGGCAGGAGCTTGGCGTTGTGCAGGATCTTCCCGCTGCTGCTGGGGCTGCAGATTAAGGTGTGTGAGAAGGGGCTGCATAAGCCTCCCGTGGGGGAGGAGTAGAGCACGAACCACTCCGTATCTGTTCTACATATGACCAAGATGAAGCAATAAGTTTTGTCGTTGGTGTAGTTACATGTCCCGTTCGTTGGCGACGGCACTACTTTCTGCATAGAGATGAAACCACAGGAAATTACTGCGGGTTTGGAATGCGGGAAAATATCACCAAATACGTCACTCGAGTCTCAGAGCATGGGCTGCCTACATTATGCTTCATACTATCAAAAATATGTTCAAGCTGGCATCGTTTTCCGGAAAACAACGTTACCGTGAACCAGGCTGGTGTCCATGACGGGAAACTGTTTTCAAGGCTTCTTCGTAGGCAGCACAGGACAGGGGGTATGATGGGATATGTGAGCGATGGCGAGTTACTGAGAATATACTCTGTATGCGGCTGATAAATGAAAGGGCATGTGCATGAATTTGGGCGGTTCCGGGAACGGTGACGGCGTAGAATCATCCGATTCTCATTGTGAAGTTTGACGATTGGAATCAAACCTCTCCTGTTTCTGTAAGAGTTCACGATAACGTTACGTCGAGTGAACCGCGAAGTCCAAAGCTTCCCAACAACCTCTGGCTGTCCCATGGAACTTTGTGGGAGGCTACTTTCTTAGGGATACCATTTGCAGCATCCATGATGAAACTAGCTCCATACGACATCGTTGATATCATCAAGTCGATCAATGTATTTACAAAAAGCAACCTCTTCTTCGTTAGCCAGCTTTTCGCAGTGTGCTGGGGTGCCTGTCTGAGGAGCAATTCCGTTTAATCGTCATAGTAGTCTTGAGCGAGGTGAATTGAATTCGCGGGCAACCGTCACGGGGTTTGGCCCCCTGATTGCTGTCAATGTACTGAATGGCCTCACTGATACGGAATGCCACGTCGCTGTTTATTATCGAGATGTTTTTGGCAGTCATTTTGGCGGTTGAGCGCGTCGAGCAGTTGAGAAGAGGCGATTACGGGATGGCAATTAGTTATCTTCCTCCCGGCTGCCCAAGACGGAGGAGTATGGAGTATCGGGAGAGGGGCCGGCACATGAGCGGATCAGCTGCCATGGCGGAGACACCCACTGCTTGGATGAGTGTACGGAGTAATAAGATGGGGAAAGGGCTTTGAAATGGGTTGATAAGAGGAAATTAATCAATCTTGGCATCCACGCTACTCCGACAAGACGACTCCACGCTAAACAATCTTGTAAGTGTTTTCATGTTGAGTTGGGAAAAAAGGAAACACCAACCGTATAAACTATAAACTCAAAACAACAGCCTACGTGGTCCATCGTCAATGGAACCATTCTATCAGTGCGTATCTGCTCCGCCACGAAGGTCCGGGGCGGGTTGCAACGATATCAACCGTGCTCGCTTGCGTCATTGAGGCCAAAACAATTGTGGCTGCGGAGTACGGAGTACCGTTCTGTGAAATTGACTGGTGGAGGCCACATTGGGCGACGTCTATTGAAGAAAATTACTCCATGCGGTGGACTCCGTACAATAGCACGAATCTTCTACGGGACGCCCTAAATGGCGGCTACTGCACAGGTGAAACATTTCCAGCCCTTTTTCCGGGGTGGCGCTAGAAGAGCCATTCTGGAAGCCTGCGGTGCAGCACCTGGGCTGGCAGTGATGGCCATGACATAAGAGTTTCGATACAGTGATTGGTGATTGCTACACAGAGAGTGGCATTAATTTGAAGGTCGTATAGCTTACACTTGTTAGATAAGGCGGCCATGCTACGTAAGATCTGGTCAGCATGTAAAGACGCACGTGCAATCCAGGCACGAGAATCTTCTTTGGAGGGAATACGAGCCAAAGTGGAAAAAAGGACCAGGCGTAGTGCCACATCCTTGTTATTTTATGATATGGAGTGCTGGCGCGAGCAATATGGTCGCGGGATGCAAAATACATATGATACTTTACGCACATCATCATGCAGTGCCATACTCCGCAATGCGTCCTGAACCGGGGCAAATTATGGTTCGTCAGGAAGCCTGGTCGGGGTTGCAAGACACAACTTGTCATCCGTGGGCCATACAATGCATCATATGCCGAAAAATTAAGTTTCGGTGTGTTGATGGCTTGCTTCTATTGTGCGGAGTATCTGGGCGTAGAATAAACTTGAACCGGAACATTGAGCGAAGAAGGCACAGACAGTATGGACGAAGCAGAACTCCTCAGGACTTGGGGGGTTGAACACTAAGTGACTAGCAGTTTCAGCACCTCAGCAGTGCTTCGAGCCACCACTATACTCGATTTAGCTTGTTCTTAGCTCAGAATTACTGGACGCCCACTGTAGTTAGCCGGCCGTTGATCCGAGATAGCCGTTGCACCGTCCTCGAAGGCGCCAAACCCACCAGGACCCTGTCCCCTCCGGTCGACTGTGCATGTCCATTCCCAAACAGAGCCAGGTTGCGAAAGGCGGCACAGTACTCCGTATGCGACACGTCAACGGCGGCTGCTCTGCAGCTCTGCCTTGCGCGTCGGCCGGTTCCTACACTGATCTTGTCGAGTGGCCGGTTCCTTCCCCTGTCTCTGCTGTCTGTTGTGCAGCACTGGAGCTGCATATGTGTTGTGTTGCCGAGGCGTTCCATCTTGCGGAACTACATCCTGCGGGACAACAGGCTCTTTTGTCCCGCTCGGACAGCACTGCAGCTCCAAATACGGCAGTTGTTCACTCGTATCGTGTATCGACGCTGAAAAATTCCCGACCCGACGTGTGGAAGTGCAGCGGTTGCGGAGGATGTATCAACTTCCCGACTCCCCGGATGGCCTATCAGCGTCACGGTCTGCAGGTGCGAACCCGTATGAATGGGGACATGGCCGCTACAATCTCACACGGGTTCTGATACTGGGTTGCTAGCCCTGATATGGCAGCTACCATAGCTTATAGCGTTGCATTGAGCTGAGCTGCCATGTTGTATAGTGGAAGGTTGGTTGCCAGGATCCACGGCTCACGGACCCGAGTGCTGGTCTGCTATCCCGACATATTCTGGGAAGCCTATGCCGTCCTATGAGCTATGGTTGTATCGTCTGAATGCGAGTATTCGTCTTTACGAAGACGGCAAGGTAAGGAAAAGGGACTGAACGTCGTGATTGTACAAGTGGCCGAGCAATCATATAAAGAGCTGGCTCGGGCGGCGCTTAGAGCTGATTTCTGGAATGTCCCAGACATCCGGTGTTCTAGAATATAGACAGAAATATTGTATCGTGCTGTAAAGGCTGCCTGTCACTATGAAGAACGCTTTTGTCCTCCTCGCAGGCTTTATTGCCGGCGGCCTCGCCATGCCGTCGGGCTCTCATGTTCTCCATGAGAAGCGCGATTTGGCCAACCCAATGGGATGGACCAAGCGAGAGGCTGCGGATGGTGCCCAGAAAGTTCCTGTGAGAATTGCTCTCAAGCAGAGCAACCTGGACAAGGGAATGGACTATATCCTTGAGGTGTAAGTTTTCTTGTTCCGAAATGTTGCGGCAATTCACTCTAACATTGCCGTTGGACTAGCTCGGATCCCCAGTCGGCCAAATATGGTCAGCATTATAAGCCCAACCAGGTCGCCGACTTGTTCGCTCCCTCCACAGAAACTATCGACTCGGTCAAGACATGGCTGGTCAAATCCGGCATCCCATCTGACAAGATCACCTTGTCCAAGAGCAAAGGATGGCTTCATTTCGAGACCACCGTCGCCAAGCTCCAGTCACTTGTCAAGGCAGACTACAACGTCTACAACAACCTGCACTCCAGAGATGACCACATTGGTACTGATGAGTACAGTCTACCTGCGGATGTGGCCCCCCTCATTGACTTTCTTCTTCCGGGAACAACTTTCTCAAAGACCAACAGCAAGAGAGCCGCCAAAGGGAGCGTCGTCAATGCGATCAAAGAGCCTATTGTGCAGCTTGCAAAGGATGAGGCAGACAAGTTGCAGGCCGCACTGAGTAAGTGCCGAATCATACGATATGAGTACAAATTCCGATGAGATTCAGTAGAAACTAATCTTCTTTTTTTTACCCCGAAATCCAGACACCACTGGCACCTGCGACAGATACATTACCCCTCGATGTATCAAAGCCATGTACGGAATCCCAGATGCGACGTTTTCCAATGTCACTAATCCTCTGGGCATGTTTGAGTCGCTGGGCGATGTATATGCTCAAGAGGACCTTGATGCCTTCTACCAGCTGCTTGCTCCTCAAATCCCAGCAGGCACTGGACCAGAGTTGAACCTTATCAATGGTGCTACTGCCCCGAACGGCCCTGACAACGCTGGCGGCGAGTCGGATCTTGACTTCGAGATGGCCATCCCCATCATCTACCCGCAGACCACGACCTTGTTCCAGGTCAACAGCCAGGCGGACGTCTTTCTCGCTTTCCTTGGCGCCATCGACGGTGGTTTCTGCAGCGTGAACCCTGATAGAGACCCTGGCGAGATGTGCGATACGTTCGCGCCCACCAATGTCATTTCAATTTCGTATGGAGGCTCTGAATACTTGGTGTCTCCTACCGTGCTCAAGGTTGGTCGCATATTCCCGATGCCAAGTCGAACGTTTGTCCACAAGCCAATGCTAACGAAGCCTCACCTCATCCAGCGCCAGTGCAACGAATTCATGAAGCTCGGTCTTCAGGGCATCTCTGTCGTCGTTGCCAGCGGTGACGATGGTGTCGCCAGCCCCTTCGGCTACTGCCTTGGCCCGCATCACGATGTCTTCGTCCCTGACAACCCGTCAGGCTGCCCCTTCATCACCTCTGTCGGCTCCACCACCCTCCCCCCAGGCAGCAATGTCGGTGATGCCGAGATTGCCACCACGCGATTCTCTTCGGGCGGCGGCTTTAGCAACGTCTTTGACACGCCCAGCTGGCAGTCCAGAGCTGTTGGCAACTACCTTCTCAGACACAACCCGAACTACTTCGCTTACAACACCACCGACGGCGTTATCCCCGACAAGGGCGGCGTCTACAACCGCAACGGCCGTGCGTATCCCGACATCGCTGCTGTGGGCGATAACGGTGTGGTGGTGACGGGTGGAAGACTCAGCCTCAGCGGCGGCACGTCCATGTCTGCTCCTATTATTGCTGCCATCTTTAATCGAATCAATGAGGAGAGGTTGAATCTTGGCAAGGGTCCTATTGGCTTCGCCAATCCTGCCCTGTACCAGGCGTATGATGCGAAGAAGCCTCTATTTACTGATGTCACGAAGGGCGATCAGCGTCTCGGAGGCGCCTTTGGGGCTAGATATCCCAGTGCTTGTGGGAATAACGGCTTCTCCGCTGTGGCAGGATGGGATCCTGTTACGGGGCTGGGAACGCCCAAGTATCCTGAGATGGTAAAGTACTTTGTCGGCTTGTAAATAGTTATTCTTTTTCTGAGATGGATGGCAACCAAAAAATGGGCGACTGAAACCGCTCTAATCTATGTTGTATGTCTACGGCTGGACATTAAATGATTCCATAAACCATTGCTCTGATTGCGCCGTTACCTGTGTGATCTAGATGTAAATGCCATTTTTTCCGCGGGAATCTTACAGAGCTCCAGTAATAGCTTGAGCAATGGACTTGGAGTAATCAATCTGGGTGTTTGTGGTTGTGTCATTGATCCACAGTTTCTATTTATAGCTCATAGACCTGTTCTTTCAATGAGATCCCATTTCTAGTGGAACAAAGTCTCACAGCAGCTTCATATTGCAACAATTTTGTCAAACGCCACATTTATCCAGCATTTGAGGTAGCCAGCGATGCGGTTGACCACATCTGCCGCCATGCCCAGCGCTCCGGTATGCTTCCGGACGAGAAGTTCCACTCCAAATGCCCAAAGCGTCCTTCGTGTTCCAGCTCAACTACAGACCGATACATCATATGTGTGCGTTATTTATCTGCGTTTCCCGCTTTAATTCGCCAGGCTGTCGATTCAATGTCATGGGTGCCTAACCTCCGACGTGTATTATACAAAATCTGTTGCCAGTACTGGATCCAGCGGACCGGCCACTCCAGTCCCCTTGTCATTCAGGCTTTTTGTAAGAACCATGTGATGAGTGCACAATTGCTGACTTTTCCGTGAATTCCGCTCAACTCATTCTATTGTTGGTGCCATTGCTGTACGGTGGCCAATAAACAGCCTGTATGCCAGCGCTACTGCTTGGCAGGCGCCCATACGGCGGGCAGAGGATCGCAAAATCGACATGAAATGTATTGTTCTGCGATGGGATGGTTTGGGTGGGTGACATTCAGGATGGATCAGTGGCAGCCTGCTTAGCTGGTTACGCAATTTCGTTGTGGTTCTGCATTCCACGTATCCCCCTTGCATGGCTCTCTTCGGTGCTCTGCTACGTTTCGTGTGGAAAGGGTTCCCCCAAGACTGGTGTCTTGGTGGACAGCGTGTCTGAGCAGAACCTTTGTATCTAGTCCGTAGAGAAAGCTACCACTCGTTACATAAAAACACTACGATCAGTGGCATCATGAAGCCAAAGACACATTTTGCACACACAAACTGGCTCGTCAAACGGTCCCTTCGAAACTGTATAGAAGCCTCTATTTAACTTTAGAATGACCCTTTTTGTCGCTCCATTACATGACGCAGCAGTAATCATCCATCGGCTCATGGACCTGCTTCGCGTTTCTCCCCTGCTGAGCCTGCGGTCTCGGCCTGTAGGCCGGGAACCAATCTATCTCCTGGGCCAGCTTGGACGGGGCCTCCTTCCAGTACTGCGCCTCCTCCAAGAACCTCCACATGGGGGACGTGGTGCGGTGAAACTCCAGCAGCTCCCGCAGCCTGTACTTCATCCAGCCGTCGGACACGCACCAGGCCGCAAACGTAGAATGGGGGATGAACTGCGCGGACCACGGCCATGGCGCCTCGCCCGAAGCGTTCTCCGCGAGCAGGATCGCGTCGACGCACAGCAGCGTGGACTGCTTCTCCAGGTCGTGCTCCGAGCTGGGCTGCAGCTTTCTCAGGAACGAGTTCAGCATGATGCTCACGGCAGTGCGTAGTGCCTGGGACTCCCTGTGGCAGGTCCGCTCTTTGAACGTCGGCCACGCCGTCCGCAGGGGCGTGTTGATGGGATGGGCGACGGTGGAGTCTTTGTGCCGGTACTCGTCGAGGCTGAGGGTGTAGTACGACTCGATTGTCTCGATGTTCTGGCGTGGCTGCCGCATGAGCTGTGGGATGCCGGCATACACTTTCAGGCCGAAGCAGAAATGGTAGAGCTGGCAGTTGGGGCTGAGGAGGTTCTGCGGCGGTGAGAACTTGGCGACGTTTTGGATCCATGGAAACAATTCGACGTCCGAGTTGACCATGCTGTCTACCAACTGAGAGGTTGCTGTTAGCTGCTGTTTGCCACCTTGTACCGCATCTCGTTGGTCGTGACAATAGCGACAGTAATAGTAATAGTTCTAGGAGAGATGGATTATTTATATTGACTTACCACGTCAGTAGCCATAGCATTCACTGCCCTGTCGACAATCTCGTCTCTCGGGTCGTGACACTGCTGGCTTTCAGGAGAGTCCTGGAGTCGCAGAATCCTCATCAAAGCCTCCAAGCCTTCACCGTATCCCCGCATCCTGCTCTCACCGTCATTCCACCAGTTGTTACAGTGAACGAGGAGCTTGCTGGCATAGGCAGTGTCTTTATCAAGACCGTCGTTGTCGCCGAGGCTCGCATTCAACAATTCACAGGCTCGGCTGTAGCTGCGGAAACATCTGCCCTGAGAGTCGGACGAAGGTGACCGCACATGTTCTAGAAGGCGCTGGAAGGCCTCCACAGCTGCGTCCAGCGCGGCAGGGGAGCTAGAGTATCGCGGGATGTCGAGTAATATCATCCAGTGGTACTTGTGGTCTGGATTATAGCTCACATCCGGAGGAGGCGTCGGCTGCTGAACTCTTCCCTCTCTGGGGCTCTGTTGTTGAACCTCCTGAGAGCTCTCACGCGGCGTGCCCGGCGGGGAGTGAGTCAAGATGTCCTCATAGCCTGATGGTTCGAATTGGAAATCGATATTGGTCTCCGAGCTCCTGAGCGGACTGACCGCGCCCTTTGGGAGTTTCAGTCCCTGCTTCCACTTGAATCGTTGCATGCCGACTCCAATACACTCCATCTCGCGCTCTTTACAACGCACACATGGGTTGCCGCCTTTACACTATAGCGCCAACCGAGAACAGACAACGGGTCAGACAGGACGATCAGGCTTATCGAGGAGGGCGTTTCTACGCTGGTATGGAGCATGAAGGACTTACCTTCTTCTTCCACATGTAACAGGCATTGCAGCCTTTGTATGAACCGACTGCTGGCATGGTCTGGTATGGGGGCCAAATTGTACCCTTATTAATAGTTTGGTGATATATAAGAGGCAGTAGGCAGTAGGCAGTAGATTAGAGGTAGTAGTAGCAATATGATTGTGAGCGTTGGCTGTACCCCAAAAAGGACTGCCAAACTTTTCCAATTGGATAACAAGTCACAGGCACAGGCGTGTTACGGCTTCACTCGTGAACGTAAAGATGTGAATGTGTACGTACGTGTACGTGGGATCATGGGCTTTAATATACATAGAACCAACGGCCTCCTCGTCCCGTATGCGTGCGGAACGCTTTGGACACAGCAGCAG
Organism: Conoideocrella luteorostrata; assembly: GCA_032433595.1. NCBI lineage: Eukaryota > Fungi > Ascomycota > Sordariomycetes > Hypocreales > Clavicipitaceae > Conoideocrella > Conoideocrella luteorostrata. The sequence continues at coordinate 176,396 of JASWJB010000024.1, forward strand.
GGTAAAGTACTGCGTGACAAGATACACGCTGTCTCCCATGCGTTCCTGCGGGCGATTTTCCCTCTCTCCCAGACATTGTATGTAACCTCTACAGGCGCAGCAGCAAATCGTTTTCCCATCGGCGAACTTGGACCAGCTTGTAGGGGGCACCTTGGCTAAGTATACAGAGACAATGAGGAGTGGAAATGCTGTCAACGTCGGTAAACCGGTAAACTTCTTGAGGGTTCGGCCAACCCTGACAGGGGTTCTTGGGTTCTGACAAGACGAAAGGAGGGGACGGCACGGCTTGATACCAGGCTAGGGAGGTGTTAGGCTGGCTGGGCCAACACCGATTTGCTCTAAAACTATCGTTTTGCTCCCTCTCCCTCTCTCTTCAGTGCCAGAGCAGGACCTAACCAACCGTCAGCAGGTGTCTTTTCCGTTGTTGGGGCCTTGTTATGCACGATTCGGGGAACCTAGAGGTCCCGCTCTCTTCCTCCTCCTCCCATGTACTGTATGTAAGCAGTAGTGAGGCCAAGCGGGTGGTTGTCTTCTCGCCCTTCAACCCCCTCCTCACAATGCAACGTCAAGTACGGAGTGCGAAGCATTGCTTTAGGTTGCTGGCAGGAGGCCTACTGGGTCTTTTTTGCAAGGTACAGGGCATTCCGAGTTTGTCCAGTTGCGGGCTGGCTGCCTTTGGGCGGGGAAGAGAGACTGTGTGTGTGAGTGTTTACTCCGTCCGAAGCGTCCGTCAGCAGAAGCTGCGTGTTTGGCCTCACGGGCCGGTAAAGCCCGTCCAACACCCGGTGTGAACCGGGGGGGAGGGAGTCTTACCGCCCCACGCTGGGCAACTGAAGAGAGAACGAGGCGCAGACTGCAGCTATCACAAATCACGCTGCCAAAGCTCATCATAGCCTCGTTAGAAAGAAGGGGGGGGGGGCCTAATAACTAATAGCCAAGCATCCAGTCCGGTTGGGACAGACTTCCGTCGTTGGACGTGGACGCGGACGAGGACGACAGCCAAGGCCAGGCAGGATAAGAGAGAGTGCAGTAAAAAGCCCTCAGTGGGAAGAACCAACAAAAGGGACACCAACGCTGGGCCGGCAGAGAAATGGTCGGGCGTACTACGCTGTGTTGGTAGCACTATGCAACGCAGCTCCGCAATGGCGAACGTGCTCGCTCCTCTTGTGACGTTTGCTTCGGCGGCCGAACAGTCGGGCTTGACTCGATAACGGCAGGAAAGCGACAGGGGAGAGACAGCTGCGTGCTATGACGGCAAGAACCCAAGATTAGAAAACAAAGGTCGTATCTCAGAATACGGCTGCATGAGACTCTTCGCTCCGAGTATTGTTCTGCCTGGTTTATCAAGGTGAACGTCGCTTGCTTGCAGTGTCGTGGCCATGCCATGCCATGCCATGTCGTACATAATGCGTGTCAACCCCTCAATAACTCCGGATATTGCTTGGTTGCACAAATATTACATACAGTACATGAGTGATTTCTCACATGGTGGCATCAGCCCCCGTTCGCTCACACCTTGCGTCTTCCCTACGGCCAACGACATCTCGTGTGGGTATTCTTCCTGGGGGTCTCACTTGGTTCGATCAAAAGCACACCAAGTACAGCCTCGAGTTGCTAAAAATCAAAGCATGTACTCAGGACTTGCGCCCTATTATGCATCGGTCAACCGGCGAACTCTTCGCCGATCGGAACTAATATCCACTTCTTGTGGGGATCGACGGAAATTTGAGGAGCTTTTACCTGCAGCTTCCATCAACATCACGACCAACTGCAGGAAAAACATCATCAACCAACAACAACCAGCCAACAGCCAACAGCCAACAGCCAACACAGTGGCCTGTACGGAGTAGAGCACTATCAGTTAGGTCTTAGGTGTGATTCCGTTCTGGCCTAGCTCGCAGTCAAGGGTTGATGAAGGGCGTCACGGATGTGGCCATTCCAGGCCGTCTCCCCGCCCCCTCCGTGCGTTGTGGTGTGAGTGGATTTCGCTGCAACACCCATCATCGAGTATACGCCGATGCGCCATCCCTGAAGTGGCAGGCGAGAGCAGACGCGGCGCTTGGTCGTCAGATCACTCCCAATGCAGAAGTCCCTCAGGTGTCTGCGCACACTGGCTGACTGGCTGTAAGTCACTACCTCAGCATCGTGGCATTGCAAGTGGGTTGGGAACCTCTCCAAGAAAGCGATGTTGCTCTTCTCCGCAGGTAGGCAATCATGTAGTAGTTCCGCCCCAAGGATCCTGCTCCTCCCCAACCCAGCCTCTGCACATGTGCGTGGTTGCTTGCGTGGTTGCTTGCCTGTTTGCCTTGCTGTGCATGAGCGGATCAGTTATGTGTGGCATTGAATTTACATGCAGGCCTTGCTGGTGTCTCTCATCAGCCCACTTGCTCGCTGCCTCAGGTTTCTTTGCTTTTCTCGCCTCTCTCGGCCGATGACTCGCCGCGGTAGGCCTAGCTAATGCTGGAGAATACGGGGTAACCACTCCGTAGCCAATAGCAGAAAGACGAAGCACATCTTCGCGATAAGTTCCTGGGCGGGTAGATAAACCAATGGGATACCATCCGCTGGGTCACGGCCGTTTGGCCCCGGCGAAGGTCTGGCTGGAATGTTGCCATCCTGGCGCCTCATCGCCCGGGGTCACAAAGTGGCTTCAGACTCGGAACTATCCATATCAAAAATAGCAAAGTAGCTAGCATTATGATGTAACTTGGCAACATTCTTATCTACGTGCAGGAAATCCGTGCTTTGGTGTGTCTAATATGAGACACATATGCAACCGTATTATAGTTGCCTGCAAATGCCTTTGTCAGGTGGTTGAGAGCATGTCCGAGGAAGAGGGGTGGTTTGCATGATTTCTTCAACGGCCGCCTCTTCCATGCACCATCGTATCGAGGCCATCCTCCTCTCGACGCCAACAAGAACGTGGTAGATCACCCGCCCCGAACCCACAGTTACATGACAACAAGCGGCACACGACCAAAAGCAAGGAAGGAAGAATTGCCTAATTAAACAAGAACCCATGCCCGCTTTGGGTTCCTTCCGCGGCTGCGACACTTGTCGTAAATGGAAGAAGAAGGTAAAAAACGTTTTTTTTTAATTTTCTTTTTAACTCACGAGTCTTCCGCAATAGCTGATGGCTGACCAACTTCGTAGTGTGATAGACGCAAACCAAAATGCTCTCTGTGCACAATAAAGAACCTGCCTTGTGTAGGTGCTGACCTGCAGCGGTTCAAGTTCAAAGACCTGTCATCCGTATTCACGGCTGATGAATGCCGCACGAGGGTTTCGAAATCACCAAGCAATGGCTCCACTCAGCTCGCCGCATCTTTACTTTGGTTCTTTCAAAATCCTGACCAAGGACAAAACTCATGCTGGATGATTCCGGAAGTTTGGATGTCAATCATTGGCACTTCACCGGCCGTGGATAAATCTCTGTCTGCTCTATTTAGTGTCGTGTGGTCTAGACAGTCATCCTTGTGTCAAACAAATATGCTGGCTTTAAAGAAATACACTTGTGCCTTAGCTGCAGTCCGAGACAATATAAATGACCCGGCAACAAGATATCAGAAAGAGACGCTGGTAGCTGTTTATCTGCTAACAATTTGCGATCCCTGGATGACCGATCAGACAAGTCGTGCATTAGTCCATAGCAATCAGCTCCCTGGGCATTTTAATGCATTAGAGCATATCGCAACCGTCTTAATGCAGGAGAAGAAGAAAGATGAGGTACTATTACAGGCTCTAAGTAAAGCAGCATTGCAATTAGTAAGTCGTCTTTGCGCCGGTGTCAGCCGGATAGACATCCATCTCTGCTTTACCTAATCTAACGCGATGTAGCTAATTGAATCGCCATTCAATTCGGAAAGGATTTTGCCGTCGTGGATGTGGGAGCTTTGGAACTTGTCACCATTAACATTGGCAACCTCCCCAGCAGAACGTCCGCCACGAGAAGCCCACCCAACAGCTCTTGGTTCGGTTCCTAACATCCACAACTTTAGTATGGAAGAATCTATAATTATTCGCGATCTCATGCGCAACCCACGGCAACACTTACACGTCATAAAATATTTATATTGTAACCTTGTAAACACATATCCATTATGTGTGGAGTATTGTGAACAGAATCCGGTTATAATAAGGAAAGACCATATCAGATTCGATATTCGCCAACAGACTATCCGAGGGGAATCACAGTGCGACTTGATCTATTGTGGAATCGTGATGAACGCATTTCTTCGAACCGTTAACCCCGAAGATGATATTCTGGCCAAGGATCGTGTCTTTTTCTGTTCCGAGGCAGTAAGGCACGGGGAAGAACTCAAGTGTGAACTCCCGATAAGCGCGCTCGATGTCCCCCCGGAGTTGATAGCGGCGTGGTGCGTAGCAGAGGACGCCGGTACAAAGGCGAAGCTACGGCAGTTGATGGAAGACTACCGCTATTCGTGGAGCATGTGCCATATTCTGCGTTGTATTCCCAATTGGAAGGAAGCTCCAAAAAAGTTGAGTCGAGAGATTCCATGGATTCCGCCGTACAAATATGGAAAGGAGGAATGGATAGATGACTTTGATACCGAGATGTGGAAGTATTGTAGTGTTATGTGATGACGGTGGCCTGTTTTGCTGCAGCCGTGAGAGGCTTCGAAGCTGTAACTGTATCATAACTTGCTGTTTCACCAATTGTCGCTATATTCTCCACGCTCTGCCGCAGGGCGAAGAAAGAGGTCTCTCACCTAGCTTATTGCGAATCTACCAAGGGAGAACCTATATGTATTATTCTGAACTGTGCGGAAAATAGACTTGGTATATGTTGTCAAATTGAATTATGCAAATAGCAAAACTATCTACTTCCTCTTGATGCCCGCCTCTCTGCAATAGAAACTATCCGCCCATCGTCTATCTCCACAACGAGGTCCGCATTTTTGAGGGTTTCAGGCTGATGTGAGATAGTAATCGTGGTGCAATTGCGGAATGCTTCTTCTATAACTTGCTGCATTACTCTGGCCGTCTCGACATCTAATGAACTCGTCGCTTCATCAACCAGGAGGATGCTGCTGTCATTTTCAAGCTTATGCAGCATTGCTCGTGCAAGACTTAGTAGCTGCCGCTGGCCATGAGAGAATCCCATGTCTGCCAGTGGTGCGTCAAGCCCGCCGCGAGACGCAATATAGTCTACCAGTCCTACCTTGTCGAGGACTTCATTGAGTGGCCCATTCTGACTTTTATCAGAAGCTGTACTTATGGTATCAGGAAGGATATTGTGACGAACGCTCCCAGGGAGCTCCACTAGATCTTGCGGAATTGTGGTTATGATGGATCTGAGAGCCTGTCGCGGAATATCCAATAGGTCTATACCGTCTATTCTCACCACACCTGTGTAATCCAAGAAGTTTAGAAGAGTCAAAATAAGCGAACTCTTGCCACTGTGTGCCATATGTTAGTTAGAGTGCGAAAGTATTAAGCAAGGCTGCCATAACATGCCTTCCGGTTCGACCAATAACCGCTATGTTTTGACCGGCTGTGATATTCAGGTTAATCCTGTCAAGAGCCACCTTTGGTGACGAACTGGATGCGCTGCGATAGAATCATCATTAGCGCTGGGACCCATGACTCAGAGACAAAGAGGCGGTCCTTACTTGTAGGTTGATGTGACGTCGATGATCTGTATGGCGCCTTGTTTGAGGCAACCAGGAGGTAGAGATGCTTGCTCGCGATCTTGCTCGATTGGAGTATTTTCAGCAAATGATCGTATGCGTGATATGGCACCAAGCGATGTCTCGAGGGATACCCATACTTCGACAAGTCTGCCGATGACAACCCCGAAATTGACGAGATTCAGAAGAGCGAGGCCAATCGCGCCTTGGGTAGTTGTGTCCTTTATACACAAGGCCGTTGATACTAGAACAGTAGCTATGCCAAGAACAGACAAGTCTATAACAAGAGTAAGCCATCGTTGAATGCAGAACATGTAGTAGAATGGTCTTTGCGAAAAGTCAAGAATTGCCAGGCTTTGAGATAGATATTTGGCATGCCACCCGAAACTTCGGATATGTAATAGACCAGCCGCCAGCTCGGTGAATTGAGTGTAGAGTGGAGTCTTTGCCTCCAAGTCAAGATGTCGTATCTGTCGCGAAGTCCGAAGATAAAAATACTGAATCAAGTAGAGAAAAGCAAATATGAATGGAATTACAGATGCGGCGTAGGTGCTACCCGAGGTAATGATGGCAACATCGAGAAGCGTCAAACAGCAAACTAAGATTCTGTTAGCAACAAATCTACATTGCGCAGCTGGGCAAGAGACCCGAAGGCATACAATATACAAAGAGATAGAATGACGAGGGTAAGTCTTGGCTGACTAGAGTCATGTCTTGACTGAATCTATGTGAAGGTTAGTACGCACATGCCACATCTTTTACTACAATGTTAGCTTACAAATTAAGGATAGATCCAGAGTTTGTGGATGACAGGAATGAAAGGGTGCATCTATAATTAATGTTAGAAGTGTTTTTTTCTGGTTATATCGTGGCAATATGTCTCGTACTCCATAACTGTGTCCACAAGTTTTCGGTGCAAACTTTCAGACGTGGCCGGCACAATTTGGAGGTGGTAGATGCTGGATGGTTATCAGAACGAGTTTGAACAGGAAGCTATCTTTATCTCAAACCTCAATGTTATGGCACTCCATATAAAATGAGAGCAGCCTAGTAAAATGTATCCAAGGAGCCAAAACTTATCCTTAGGCGCATGATCCACCCAGATTCGAATAAAAATATCTAAGACACTTGTTAGACGGCTCAGTATTTCGGACTGATTGTGAGTACATACCAGGTAATCTCTCAGTGGCTGTATCAATTACAATGGTTAACAGCCATATAGACCATGTCCATTTACTAGCCGATGCGAGGTAGTAGGAGTAGAGCCTAAGGTCTCCTTGCTGGCGCGGACATGACATTTTCTCCGACACAGGGTTGTTCCTTGCCACAGAACATTGAGACGTGATTTGATCTTGCGTTGGGGGGGTGTCCTCCAAGTCTGGTTCATTCGGCTTAGCTTTAATCAATTCCTTGACCTCAGTTTGATTGTGCCATGCATCGGCTACGTTCGATAAAGACCTTACAGACCCATCATTTTCGATCATTAGGATCCGATCCGCTGTTTTAATGTACTCCACTACGGCATGTTTAGCGTCAAGTCGCCACTGGAAGATAGCGAAACCTACCTGCATGAGTTGTCATAATAACTGTGCTTCCGATCCTTTTAAACAAGCCATCCGCTGTGAATAGTCGACAGAATACAATGTCTGCTGTAGGTCGGTCTAAAGAACTGAAAACGTTGTCTAGAACTAGAAGCGGGGCTCTACTGTAGACGGCTCTCGCGAGTGCCTATATGCGAACTGTGTCAGAATGCTGTGACGTCCGAGGAAATTCTGTTAACTCACAACTCTCTGTCTCTGCCCACCACTGAGATTTGTTCCACCGTTTCCAGCCGCAGTTTGATCGCTATTAGGAAGTTGTCGTAAATCCTCATTGAGAAGGCACGCATGAAGCACTGTCTCGTACCAATCCCTCTCATAGGGCTGGTCTCCGATAATATTCTCACGAATAGAAATACTCTTTAACCAAGGGCTTTGGTCACAATACGCGATTTGACGCCGTTCAACGTATATAAGTCCAGAGATAGCAGGCGCCTCTCCAAGTATTGACCGAAGAAATGTTGTTTTACCGGAACCCGTGCGGCCAACAACGACAGCGATCTCTGCGCGTGTAATTGAAATGTTGACATTCTTAAGCAAAGGGACCTTCCCTACTGCTGCAGTAATAGATGCGTCAACAAATACAATTGGAGGTTGTGGTAACTGCAGTTCGATTGATGGTCTTTGGACCCGCGAGTTCTTGACTTCCAGAGCCGAATAGCGAGAATGGTCTTTTTCTGTACTCTCACTCATGCGAAGAACGAGATCACTGATGGTCTCACGGTCGTCTTGTCGCTCACCTAGAAGTAGGTAGGCTTGGATACGTTGGAAGCAGCCCAACATAGGAGTGAATAATGAGTAAGAGTTCATCAAGCGAAGCATCGGAAATGCTGTAAGAGAAACAAAAGCCAAAGTTGTGAAGATTTCAACAGGTGATAGTCCGTCGACAAACCTGGTTAAGTAAAGAGCAGCAGTGACGATGATGATTGGCGTTAGCATGTGGCAGGTGATCCCTAGAAATAGCATCAGCTTCATCGTTTCATGTCCAAGAGCCATGCACAATATACACACCAATTGACTTTGTGATGACCCAGACCACTCGGAATGTTTTTGAATAGTTCATCTCTGTCTTTCGTAACCCTTGCATCATATCCGCTATCACAGGCTTCAAGCCAATCATTCTGATGCTTTTATTTTGCAACAAAACGCTCGAGGTTGTCGCGACTCGCGTCTCGACTTCCTTATTCCAGGCTGCTTGCGCTGGGATTAAGCGCTTCCCAAGTATGATTGCTGAGACCGTGGTAACTAAAGCATGTTAATAGAGATCAAGTATGAAATATTGCAGAGACTTGACGAACTAAAACCCGGAATCACAATCAATACTGCCACGGAGCCAACAATTGTCGTCAGACAATATATACCAATGCCAACTTCGATAGCACAGGCCCAAATTTCGTGAAATTTTGGCAGACCAACAGCCAGTCCTTCCACATCCGTGCTCATCAACGTAACCGCAGCAGAGTTCTTGGCTTGAATCAGGTCTACCGCCAGAGTCTTCTTAAAGATTTCTGATATGAGGACTCCTCGAAGAAGAGTAACTAAGCGATAATTCATGTGATTATAGCTAGCTGTAGTGATCTATGATTACCGTCAGCGTTTGCCATATAAATTGTGGGTAGAAAAGACTATACCGCTTTGCCTAAATAGACAAGTATAGTAGCTCCAATAAGACCATTTCTAGTACTGTCTGAGGGACTTTCCTCGCCGATAAAGCTTATAATCCGCCTTATTAAAAATGGTTGGCTAAAGGTAAAGCCTGTATTTATTAATCGCGGAGTTACAACCGCAAAGAAAGGCCATATTAAGGTGAGAAATGATGCTCTAATCAAGGAGTGTGGCCTGTGCTTATCTAGGCAATGTTAGATTAATGCTAGAGTGTTTGGCATTATTTGATGATACTTACTTTTTACCCATATAGGTTCAAATTTTGCTGAAAGTCGTTCAGACGAGAATTCTTGTCCTAGGTGACCTAAATCCTCAACCTGCAATATATTCCTGAAACCAATTAAGAATGTTGAATTCAGCCAGAGGAAAAGAGAGCGATTCCAAAATCCGCTAGTTGCTTCCTTGCTCAGTGAAGTTCGAAGTTCTGGATTTTTTATCTGGTTTCTCTTTGGTATTTCTTCCAACAAAACGATGCCAAGCTTTATCGCACCGGTGGCTGCTGAAAGTCCACCGACAACTTGTAAGCCTGGCCGGGAGAGGCAGGATCGAGACTTGACAATGTCTAGCAGTAGAGTTAAGCCGAGGTAAACACTAACAAATGTTGAGGATCGAAGAGAGTGCCGATGCTCCAGATTAACAACGGCCAGAATGCAAATGGCGCCAACGCAAGCCAATACTGGTGCTGCGATAGAGGTTTCCGTACGGTAAAGGGGCAAGGTCGCCCATAAAACCAAACTTGCAATCTCCACGCCAAGAAGCGCCGCTGTTGCAGCCTAAATCATGCGCACAGCATATCAGAGTCTGGCTGTGGGAGAGGGATGAATAAGTAAGATTTTGACATACCAGCTTGACCCATGAAAGAACACTCCCAGAAACATAAACGGGTGATTTGAAATAATAGAACAGGTAGAATGGAGATGCGATAATTAATAGGCATGCTGGAAGAATAGTCAAAATGCTCTGTTCAAACAGGAGGGTAAAATCAAACTCCGGCCGCAGCTGCGGTCCGAAGGAGTCATCACCAATGATCCCCATAGCTCTCAACACATTTTTTGTCATCTTGCTAGCTGTAGCTCTCTACGCGATCATATGAATTTAGTCGCAAATTGAGAGCTTTCAACAGCGGCACGACCTTCGATAACTGAGGAGCAGAAGAAGGAGAAGTTGTCGACGTTGGCAGCTGTGGAGAGGTTCAGGCAGGTTCGACGCTCACTCTCCAACTAGGAAGGTTCTGTGTGCTGCGGTTGGGGCCTGTTGATTTGTGGTGTGGTGGCAAACAGACCGTCCAGATACCAGATAACTAACCAACTACTAGAACAAGACATGGCACACGGAACAGAGGTGGAGGTGGACTAGCCATCAATCAATTGATCAGTGTTGGACACTACCTTACAGGGAGCAAACATGCTGCAACCCGCTATTTTAGTCTCAGTCCACGGCCCTATAGCAAATGTGACGCTGTGCTGCCAGTTGGGCGTCCTGTACTCAGTACCGGCTAGTGATAGGCACTCTGACGTTGTTAGCCTAGGTACTCTAACCACGGCAGAGAACTACCAATCCCTAACTGTCCAGTTGGCAACCCAGACGTTACTCAAGGCCTCGCACTGCTACAGCCATGCGAGTACTCCGTACAGGCGTTCAATATACAGAGTACTCCATACGGTGTACCTGTCGTTGGCGACTTGCCATGCGAAGCGTGGGAATAGGGCTGGAGTGACAGAAACACTTAAAAAGTTCGTACAGCTCCATAATTACTGCATTGTAGTGGACAAGAGCGTAGATCATTGACCCAACGTGGAAGATTGGGCAATGCCTAAGTAACGAGGCTGGCAGATTATGTCGCGCAAGACGGCACCACTTGAAGCGTGCGGCCAACTTCCCTGCAAACCATGCATCGTACTCCGTACGATCCGAGGACATGGGCTCTCGCGGCCCTCCCTGGATTGCGGGGGCGCCGAAAGTTGGCCGCGAACTGCATGAGTAAAGTGGGCTCCAGGGCACGGCCACCTGTTGGCTGATGATTTTCAGCAGTGTCGTTGCGGTACGGTAAGTACCCAGGTACCTAGGTGGCATGCACAATGAAGTGGGCAGTTTACAGGAACAGCCGCAAAAGGTCCATACAGCCAGACTACTGCAGATGCAGAAGTTTTATTAGCGGACAAATCATCGGCCAACCGCCCAAGTACTTACGTGACTACAATGTACCACGCACAGGAAACTTGCCTAGGTACTTTACTTGCTGCTTGAATAACTACAGGGTTGACGAAACTTTGGGCCCCCCTCTTCAGTTGAACTATGGTCTGATCTGCACAGCATCCCGCCGCTAATCCGAGATACAGTCGAACAGGTCGCAGACTACTAGTAATCGCTAGGCTCCGAGCACGTCAATTGGACCTGCGAGATCATGGTTGCGAGGCATATCGCTTGCCACAGGAAGGTATCAACATAATAGCCATCGTAATTTTTACATGTTGACAAACATCAGCGACATACGAGAAACTCAGCATGCGATCGTTCATTAGATTTGGGGTCCATTCTTTGTAATCTAGTGCCATTCTTTGTAATCTAGTGCCATTCTTCCTCTATGATTGTTACCGAGTCTCGATGGATTCCTCCTCGCCATCAACTCGAATCCTTGCTACGATGATGGCGGCAATACCAGTCAAAACACCAGCCACGATAAACGGAAGTCCATACCACTGTTGCCCCAATCTTAGTCCAACTTGGAAGGCGTATGCCAACCCAGGTCCTGCTACCATGGCACCAAGGTTTTCTAAAAAGCCTATTAACGAAAAGAGGACTGCGACCTAATTTTCTGCTGCTAGCTGTGCTATTAAGCACTTAACGCTTGCCTCGAAGCCTGTAATTAGAGCAAACGGCAGGGGGCAATAATCAAGATAGCCACGTTGGGAGCTAACGCGATGCCAAATGCTCCTATTGTTTTAAGAACAATAGTGTATTTTGCAAGAAGCTTGTCCTTTCTCTGCGAAGGCATCTTGGCCCTTACAAGAGCCTGGCTGATAAGCGGCAAGATGAACAAAACCAGGACAAACTTCGCCATGGACTTGACAGATACTGCCAAACTTGCCTTCCGTAAAACGTAGGTCAGTAAACTCTAGACGTCTTCGCTAATAGTAATTGAGAGATATGGATTAAAAGAGTGTACTATACCTCTGCCCAAGAAAATGAGAAGCGTTTGGAGATGAACTGCAGTAGCAGTCCATTTACCCAGCTGCCCAGTGTTGTGAATAATGTCGTGAAAAGTAAGGATCCAACCTTAATATTTTCTGTCAGTGCGGATCGAAACGATCTAGCTGTATCTCTGACTGAGGAGATTGTCGTTGTCCATCTGAATGTGTTTGATGGGATATTTTGGGAAGCCAGAGTGTGGCTGCAATTGTTTATCATCTTCTTCTGTGTGTTTCACTTGTGGTTCTTTGAAGTGAATGGCTTCCGGGACAGCAAGCGAGATGGGGAACATTACGACAAGACAAAAGCACGAAAGGCAGCCTGTGAGCCAAGGGCCGCACTTCATGGCAAGATATGCCAAGGGGGCGCCTACTACTCTCGTACCTGCCATGGCTGCAGAGATGTAGAAAAACGTATTGAATCTAAATAAACAACGTTAATATCGGGCTATTGTAGTTCCAGTTGACGGCGTCTAAATATGAGTTTAATAGGTAGAGCAATCCTGAACCATTACGTTTGAAATACCTTTGTGTCTGCGATGTTATGTCGCTTGCGATGGTGTATATCAACTCTAGCATAACATATATATCTCCTCCGGCAAACGCGGTTACTGGTGTCAGCCAGATGAATTTAAGAGGTAAAAATCGTACTAAGCAGAAACAGTTGTCAGTTTGCTATAATTTTTGCAACAAGTGTTGCTACCAGAATAAAAATAGCGGCCAATGCAAACGTATCAAATAACAACATCTATATCACTGACACCATGATATTGAGCATACAGCATCATATGGATGACTTGGCATAGAGTCCTAAGTTTCTTTGCTAAACCCCATCGGCTACAAAAATGCCTGCAGAAACATAGCGAGCATATGGGAGCAACAATTATGTCCGGAAAGAATAACACGAAACTATCCAGTGTCTGTGAGCCGTTATCGGAGGCAAGAGTTTTGTATCGAGGTGTAACCGTCACTCTTCCCGACGTAAACACAAATATATTCCCTTCACGCAGAGCAGATCGTGATTCTAAAATAACCATCTGCGTGTCTTGATCTCACTTGTGTCGCTAGTGGGGTACAAACACTTAAGTTTGCGCTCTGTAGACAGCGTACGAGTCCGGAGTCACGACTTTGTTGTCGTTAGTTTGCCTGACAGTGAGTGTATCCGGAGTCACGACTTTGTTGTCGTTAGTTTGCCTGACAGTGAGTGTATCCGGAGTCATGATTTTGTTGTCGTTAGTTTGCCTGACAGTGAGTTTATCCGGAGTCAGGATTTTGTTGTCGTTAGTTTGCCTGATAGTGAGCGTATCCGAAGGAGCGACACCAGGAACTGTGGTTACATAAGGGTTAGAGAAGTGAGATTCAACAAGTCTTCGATCTACGCTTACTTGGATTGGCTTGCACAAGCAACGCTCCAAGCATGAGCACCAGCGATGCACGAGCAACAGAGAACAACATGACGAGCTTGCGACGATTGAATCGGGAAACCGTTGTAATGGTGTCTAATACCGGGGGATGGTTAGAAGAGAACAGGAGTCCCGACCTTGGGAAGAGGAGGGGACCTTGCGGAATTTGTAGGTACACTCACTGGTCCGTCGGACTCAGCTGGGCATCCGCCGCTGACTGGTAGGCGGCACCTATCAACTAAAAACAAGTTCTGACAGCGCCTGACAGCTAAATTTGAGCTGCATGTACTCCATAGTGGGGCATCAAAAGGGCCCAGGCGGGCTACTGAACGGTTGGTACATTGGTTGAATAGTGTCCAGTAACTATACCAGTAGAATTTGACCGCGTTTCAGCTAGATGAATGATACAATTTTTAGCATCGTCCACGATTGATGTAAGACTTTCTTAACAATAGAACTTGTAATAGAAGCTACTGGCATAGATTGGCGCCGCTGCGATTTACGATTATGTCCACGTCTTTCGCCTGAAAATTGGTGGGCTGATTTCTTTTGGCTCAGCATGGTACTTCGATGTTAGTCTATCATCCCTAGGCGTTTATGCAAAACTACATAAATTATTGGCAACGAAGAGGAAGCACGTAGCCCAAATGGGAACGTCGTTACATATAGCTCACTATATTCTATCGCAATGCGGGTTTGTCTCGGGCGCTCCATCTGTGCTCCGTTCGGAGTACTCTGTAACTAATGTGTGGGCGAGCAAGCCACAAGTAACCTCGGCGAACATATCTGCGGTGACCGAAGTGGAGTTTTACTCCGCCACTGAGCTAACTTTCTTAGGCATTCAACTTGGGTACTGCGATGGCTCTGGATGGGAATTCCGCGCCTACGTCCCGCATGGCTGGCAAAGCTGGACCGCGATAGCTTTGAGTGGGAAAATGCAGTGTCAAATTGACTTCCCATCATACAAGGGCGCTTATTACACTAGTACGAGCAACGTTAAACTCCCACTACTGCAGGGCGAATATAGAGAAGCGGCCATCCCAAACGACCCCTGCACAGTCGCCAGCCACATGCAAGACATTCCACGTTCTCGAACAGTTGTCATACAGTAGTACCACGTATCATGGCGCGGAGGGCCTATTATGCAACATTTACTCCGTAAATATTGCGGCATTGTGCCAGCGCCCGAGAGTAAACCAAAGTTGCGTCTCCGTTATTTACAATGAACAAACAGACTCTTGTTTATCAAGGCTACCTCACTTCTTCATCAACAACTTTGTTGGATCAAAACATATGTACTCACAACGCTTCGGCGCCGAGAGACCAGTTTAGAAGACTCGGAGCGTAACCTTGAATAGCTTGGCTCGTTAAAATTGATGTACCACGAGGACTTGGCATCGTAGGCTCTTTCAGGTATAACAGGTCAAGTGGGCAAGCGGCCACTCAACTAGATATCGGAAACGCGCACTCGTATTCCACAGCGTGAATGTAGAGGGCAATTAGATCACTCACAAATAGAGTTAAATTATGGGAGCAAAAGTCAATGATTAGACTCAAATGAGTCACGAGGGCATTCTCCCTCTATATACGTCTATAATTGCTACAATCAAATGTTTCATTCAAAGGTCTGGATCTCTTCTCATGTAGGTGAGGGCCGCCGCAGAACACAAATCATGGCTACAATAGCCGTTGAAATTGAAATTGAAATTGAAATGAAGAATGAAGAAATATTCAAGAAATAAAGAGTCTCTATATACTGGTATCATTAAAATCTGCGCCAGGTAGAGGCCCAGTACCCTTTAACATCACATCCTTGGCAGTGATTCCTCTGCGATTCACCGCCATGCTCTACCTCAGACTTGCCACTGAGGGACCACAAAATACGATCAGTAGCGACAAGCAAGACGATCCTGCTAGTACCAAGATGGAAACTCTCCAACACTTGTTACTGAGAATGAGGCAACTGCGTAGTTGTCAACTGATTCTGCTAACCAATGTCCGTTGCAATATGAACACAGAGTATCAGACATATTGATTATAAATTCATGATACATTTCTGTAGTATCCAACAGAATACAACGAAAATCAACGCAAATCAATTTTAACTAGATGACCTCATAGTACCAGCATGGAAACACCCGCCAAAAGCGACACGAAACCAGCAACACAAAAACCCCATGAACCTGCGCCAAGACTCAGGGAATGCCCGATTCGAATGGCACTGCTTTCCTCTTTACTGGCACCCGTGCTCTTTCCACCGACCGGCACAGTTGCCGTCGCGGCCTGGCTGTTAATGATGCTTGCCGAAGCCAATACCGCTTTGCACGTTTCGTCTACCTCTGACTTCTGCAACTTCGCATTGCCCTCAAAGTTACAAGCACCCGCAGCCCTTTTCTGTGACGTATAGTACGTATCGAGAACATGCGTCAACTTAGCCGCATCATCGCACATGCTGTAGGCGCCGTATACACCGGTCGCCGTGTGGCCAGTAATTCCGACGCAAGCCCCGGTTTTGCTGCCGCAAGTGAAGTCAAACATCTGTCGAACATATTGGTTGGATAAATTGGGCTTGGGTACACAGGAAGCTGCTTTCACCATGCAATCGCACAGCCGTCTATCTGGGGTTGGGGGGAGTGCCTTGTTTGCCTCCCAGGTGTTGGTCAACTTAGGACATTCACCCATCTTTCCGGCCGGAGTGTAGTCATTGATATTGATAGCTTTGGGTGTGGCTTGATTGACTTGTTTCTTTAACTCATTGAAATCTTTCAATTTGGTGGCCGCACCTTTTTCGACTTTAACAAGTCCTGCATATCATGTTAGCTAGATCATGGTAGGGAAGAAGCCCGCTGTACTGACCAAAGTCATTCTCCTCTTGGAAATACATGTAAACGATACCGCCGCTGAACACCGAAGATATGTTATTGGAGTATAATGCTGCTGTCTCTGTAAATTTGCGGTTCACTGCACCATCTTTATTGCACCCATATTCTGCAAAGAATACTGGAACAGAATAGTTCGCAAAGAATGCAGCTTGGGCGTTGTATCCAGAAAGTTCCGCGTTAGACTCTCCACACCATGAATAGATGTTATATCCCCAAAAGTCGATCGAATCATTAGTATTGTCACAGTTGAAGTAATGGGCGATTTGATCTCGGATATCTGTATTATCGTTTGCGGCATAACCCACACCTAGCCAGCGTGTAATCTGCTTCTGGGATTTGATGTAATTTTTCGTGTCGCGAACAGCAGCTTTCACATACGCCGAGGCACCCGTGTTGTTCTTCTGGTCGCTGACTTCATTGCCAGCTAAATACCCAATCACATTGGAATATTGAGAAAGCTCGTCAATGACCTTCTGATATCGCTCAAATATCGCGGTATCCCATTGCGGATTGTCCCTATTGATGGACAAGCTTGGTTCACCAAGGTCGGAGATAACATAGATGCCAGCTTCCTGGAGCAACCTCATGCAAGCTGAGTGATCAGCAGATGGATCGATTGCATATGTCCGAATAACATTGGTGCCTAATTCTTTAAGAAGGGGCACGTCTCGTTCGCAACTTGACTTGTCGGCAAGCGGATCATGGTATTTGGTGCTTTTCGTGGTGGCTCCGCCAGCGGCCGAATCTTGCTGGTAAGCAATACCTTTCATGAAGAACTGGGTCCCATTTTTGTAGAAGAATTTGGATCCCTAGTTGTATTTACAGTCAGAATACAAAATAAGCTAAATGGAGATCTGCTTCAAGTCACCTCATGAGCGTACCTTGACCTCGATAGGCTGTAGATCGGCGCTGCTTCCTGCCGCCAAGGCTAGGAGCGAAACAACTCTCCAAAGCGACTTCATGTTAGACGAGAGCTCCAAATGTTGGCAAGCTCGTGCTGGATACGCTCTGAGAGCTGTCCGCAATCTTGAGCTCCGATTTTACCGACGTGCAAGTTATGGTAGCAGGACAATGTCACGCCGAGAACTCTGAGGGCGGACGAAAATTTGTACTACTCTGCTCTCACACACATGGGCTGAGAGGTCTTACTTAACGAGGCATTTCGAGTCATTGGAGAGTCGGTGCCTGAAGGCAGTTCTAGACCCTCACGAGGTCCAACTTTGCCGTTTCTTGGCATACAAAATTATGTACTCCGTAGCATCATTAGTTACCCAACATATACACAAATCCGTCTCGTAGACACAGTCAACCAGCAAGGACAATATCATGCTCCGTACATGTAATCTTATTTGTGCCGAAAGCAAACATGGTCAACCCTAGTCGAAAGAATAAAGTGAGGTTAGAGCGCTCCGCCAGCCGTTATAGCCCCCGGTCATTTTCCCGTTAATGACAAGAGCCAGGATGGGAAATCGCCGAGCGACTCCACAGATCACGCTGTTATCATCAGAAACCTTGTAGGTTATAATTGCTGCTTAATATGCGCAACATGGTCTCAGTCAGCCGTCCGGATGCCTTCGACGTGGTGACAACTTAAAGGCCCAAAGCCAAAAGCAATAAAACTTTCCTTCGCAAAGGCAGAGAAGAGTATGAAGCGGCACCCAACATGTCCGCCGCCATCGTGGACGTTCAAAACGTATTTTGAAGTGGCAGTGGTGGACCAATTGAGTGTTAGCTGAAGACACGGATTTGTAAGCCGATGTGAGATCGAAACACCTGTCAGCCACCTCTCGGTTCAAAGGCGGTCGCCTTTATTCGTGAATGAGCCACCTACTACTACAAAATAGTCACCAGCACATGCGAAACACAATGCCTCAAGATAATATTCCCTTCGTAATTGAGCGAGACCTCCCCAACGGGGTTATATACGATCTTACATCACCCAGACATGTCACCATCTCGCTTCCGCCAACGTCAACTTGGTCCAGCGGCCTCCACTGGCATGAAGGGCACGTCGAATACTTAAAAGTCGTGCAAGGAAGCATCAAAGTACGACTAGGATCCATGCAGCGAATTATCTCCGCATCAGAGACAAGTCAGCCTGAACTCAGAATTGACAAATTCGTCTGGCACGAATGGCAGCGCGCTGAATCTGGAGGCTCAGAAGTAGTGGTGATTGAGAGAACCGATCCGGCCGATGGAGAAAAGAGCCTGTTCTTTTGGAACCTCAACAGTGTGATACTCAACATTCCCAGGTTGCTAGATACTCAGCCATTCCTATCACGTTGTCCAGCGGCTGCAGCGCGACTGCTACTGACGTTTTGGATGGAGCTGAATCTCATGGTCATTTTTGCGCACCTGGACAACATCCCCGTCTATTTCAACCTGCCCCGCTCAAAGTTCCGGATAGGCAACCTCATTCCCGTCCAGGCCCTCGCCGCGATGGACTGGATGATATCACACATGGTTTTGTCCGTCGCGGCACTGATAGGATGGGCCCTTGGTGTTCAACCAGTAGACAGACGATATACGCCTGAAAGAGAATTCGCCCACTGGATAGCAACCAGGGGAAGAGGACAAAATTCTCATGGAAGACATCTATGAAGACGATGCGTTTAACAATTTTCTCATCGCATCTAGTGATGTTTTTCAAGCCAGAATCAACATTCTTTTCGGTGTATGAAATGCTTTTGACTATGCAGTTGACGCAGCGGTTAGCGCGATGGCTCTACACATGCACATGGACGCATTTGCCCACCTCGCCAGTGCGCCACTTTTTTTTCCTTTTGTGACCAAAACTGTGCCGCTCGACCATCAATTTTTTTTTTCCAGTCCAAATGAACATTTACTGCGTGATAAACGGCCGATTGATCTTTCTATCAGCCATCAAGCGTCTATGCCAACACCTACCGATCTGGCCATGTCGGCGTTGAGTTGAATACCGGCTAACTTCGAGGTTGTCCCCAAGATGCCACCTGAACGAAGGCTCGGCAATCGCCGCGATGCAGTGCCTTGGCGTTACAGGGTTGGGCTTGGCATTCCTCTTGTTAACTTTGTTTCGATTCACTACGCTTGCTTCATCCTGGTACCGTTGATTTGTTCATTCATTCTATGGGGGTCGTCAAATCCAAAGTTCAACATCAGCTATGTGGATAGCTTGTTTTTGGTGGTGTCGGCGAGCACCGAAACTGGGCTCAATACCGTCGACCTCAGCACCCTGACAACCGGGCAACAAGTATTACTGTTCCTTTTAATTTTGTGTGGCGGCACAATTTGGGTCTCAATTTGGCTTATAGTAGTCAGGAGACACTCTTTCAAACAGCTGCTGCAGGCAGATCGTTCGGGTGGACGAGAAACTCCTCGATGGGCGGAGGAAGGCGTTGAAAAGCAGAACAACACCGCGAGTTGTGAGAATGGGTTTGAGCTCTCTACTACAAGCAAGACTTTGTCGAGGCGAAGATCTATGCATCACAGCATGACGCCCATAAGTGCTATAAACTCGTCACCGGCCACTGCACCATTGAATGCTGCGCCGTCCCTCCCTGCTTCCCGAGTTGAATGTGAGTGCAACCCGCTCATCTTCCTTGCTCGCAAAAGTGTCGGGCAGCATGGTCGGTTTAAGAATCTTTCCAGTGAAGAAAGGAAACAGGTCAGCAGTATTGAGTACGAAGCCCTCAATTTGTTATCTCTTGTTGTGCCACTCTACTTTGCTATGTGGCAGTTGGTGGGCTGTCTGGGGCTCGGTGCTTGGATTGCCAATAATCTCCCAGGGCCAGCACTGGCGAACGGCATCAATCCCTGGTGGCTTGGCATTTTCAATGGCGTCTCTGCATTCAGTAACTCAGGAATGTCACTCTTAGATGCAAATGTCGTTCCATATCAACGTGCGTACTATGTCCTCGTCACCATGAGCCTCATGATACTTGCAGGAAATACAGCCTATCCAGTTTTTCTCCGAGTCATCTTCTGGATCATGCTAAAAATCTTGAAAGCGTTACCTTCAGGATTGCTTGTTACAAAATGGAGGCAAACAGTCGAGTATATCCTCATGTATCCTCGACGAGTCTATACCAATTTGTTTCCAGCTCATCATACGTGGTGGCTGGCATTCATGGTTCTCCTGCTCAATAGCATTGACTGGGCTGCCTTTGAACGTTTCAACATTGAAAATCCGGCCATGCAGTCCATTCCTCCGGGACCTCGTCTCCTAGATGGACTTTTCCAAGCCATTGGTAAGTCTTGCGCGATGTGCAGACAAGGCCCTGTATTCCCAGAAAATGATTACTTACAAATGTGTTTTTGTAGCCGTACGATCTGGAGGCTTTTATGTGGTCCCAATTGCGCAATTACACATCGGTCTGCTCGTTTTATATGTTATCATGATGTACATTTCCGCCTTTCCAGTTATCATCACTATGCGTCATTCAAATATTTACGAGGAGCGGTCACTAAGCTTATATTCGCCAAATCAACCCACTCCAGATGCTGAAGGCTTACACGTTCGAAAAGCCGCAACAAATAGCGAGTCACGTTTTCTATTTGTATTGCAGCAAGTCAACGGTCAGCTTGCACACGACATCTGGCTGCTCGCTCTGGCAGTATTCATAATCACAAGCATTGAGGAGCCAAACTTTTCCAGGGATCCGGTATCGTATAGCGTCTTTAATATCCTGTTTGAAGTTGTTTCAGCTTATGGATGCGTTGGTATCTCCGTTGGCTTGCCTAATAAAAACTATAGCTTTTCGGGTGGTTGGCATAGTACCAGTAAGCTGGTGCTCTGTGTAGTAATGCTGCGAGGGAGGCATAGAGGGTTACCTGCGACCATGGACCATGCCGTCTGTCTGGCGGGGAAGCGCTTGCCCGACGATGAGCAGGAGAGTGAGAGTGTCAGACGGGCTACGCCATCAAGTTAATGGTAGTTTGTCACAATAAGCAGATGAGTTCCGCCAATGGCAATGCCTGCGCGGACATGTTACAAGGCTCGGAGAAATCGCGCAGCTTTTGTGTTTCCCGAAAGATAAAGATACCCCTTCATAGATCGTTTTCAGCGGCTCCAGCCAGCCGCAGGAATGCACTTCCGGAAGAATACACTGTATCGTTTCTAATTACGGCTGCAGCCTGCCCCAACTATGACTTTGAGAATACTTCTCCCAAGTTTCTAAGCTCGTCATATCTCGCGTCCTTCTCCACGACTATCGTCTTCTGATCTGTCAGCACCTTGACGTCGTCTATATTTCTCGTGCCAAAATCAAAGCCTTCTTCGCCATTCACAAATGCGACAAGTATCTGAATCCACTCAGTCATCATCACACGTTCCTCATCACTGGGCAGTTGGTTGATGGAAAAGCTGCAATCTTGTTAGCATGTGGGCTTGAAGTAGACAATCATAAACTTACTTCCACAACGGTCCATCCATGGCATGAGAAACACCATAATCCATCGGCGCAACACTCTCATCAATAAACGACAGTCTATAGTTGACTCTGTATCTCCATATATACCTAGTTGAAACACCATTTCTTGAAAGGCTATCGATCAAAAATCTGCTTGAGGCTCGAACCTGCCCATCAGCAATGATACGACCGAATAGGTCTTTCCAGTCTTTAAGATCGCTTGTATTCGGGACAGTATACTGGTGTAGTACCATTTCAGTTGTCTTTGGAGAGTAGTAGTTCGCCGTTTGGAGCAGCAGTGACTCGAATTTCCCTTCAGTCGGGCCATTGAACTGTGCATAAAGCGTTTCTTCATTCGCCACCTCCCCAATAAGCAGCTTCATGTTTCTGGCTTGAAACTCTTTAGCAAAAGTGCCGTCTTCAATGTAATCAATCATGCCGGAATGAAAGAACAAATCGTCAGTGACAGGCCGAAAGGTATGGTTCTTCAAGAGACGAAGACATTTCAAAAGATCCGCTTGGCTGATTTGCCTAAGAGCGGATAGCTTTTCACTTGCAGACAAGGTGGCAGGAATCTTGAAATGTTCGCAAACTTCGTCAAATTGAGACTCTGCTTCGTGGACGGTTTTTGGCTGTGCGGGAATAGCATTCGACGACATCCACGCCTTGTGGAATAATTTCCCGGCTAGTGGGTTGGCTTGCCTGCGGAAGTCGTGTAGGATCTGGGCCTCGACGCCGTATGCGCCGGCGCTTCTGCCTGCCAATGTGATGTTGGATACGTCGCCTCCAAACATGCCAATGTTGCTGTATATCCACTCCAGAGCGAGTCGTTGATCCCACAGACCAAAGTTCACTGCTCCGGTGCCGGAATTCTCTTCTAGAAAGGCTTTTGATGTGAGGAAGCCGAAAATATTTAGGCGATAGCTAATAGCTACGACGATGGCGTTCAGCTTTCCGGTGGATATCAACTCAGTCGGATCCATAGCTGGCTCTTGACAGGCATTACCGACCTGGAACCATCCGCCATGTAGCCAGACCATGACGGGCCATTTCTTTGTACTTGTGTCTTCGTCTCGCGGAACCGGCGTCCATATGTTGACGTAAAGACAATCTTCGGTGCCCATTACGGCGTCATCGGCGACATTACCTGTTGATAGCTCGCGATCTTCTTGGGCGCATGGTGGAAGGAAGGCTGTCGCATCAAAGGGCTTTCCATCAGACCCTGTGTATGAGAATGATGACGGTAAAGGTCGTGGTTTGTGCCAACGATGTTGTCCTATAGGAGGAAGGGCATACGGAACAGCCGCATAGCGACGGGCTTTGTCGTCATATTGCAATCCTTTCAGTTTACCTTGTTTGCCAAGGCTAAGTGTATGCTCTTGTATATTGTATGACAGTGCGTTACCCATGGTTGCTCCGTGAATATGCCGATGAAAAGTTAAAGTTGACTTTCAATATATTCAATTATTAGACATATAGAGACCCTGATATCATGATAATTCGGAAACAGAAGAAATATCGAAGATGACGTCGGTCCGACTCTCTGATATTGTGGCGAGGTGGGGAGCGTCCCAGGAGAAGAGGGGGGGCATCCCTTAGCGTGTAGGTGAGAAGCATGGCCGAGATGGGGATTCGCTTCAATTCGGCTTGATTGTTAATTTGATGTTTCGATAGCTGCTGAGACAAAAGCGCGAATGTGGTCGCTGTCGTGAAGGCGGATGCTAGCACGAGTGCAACTACCAACCATGACAGAATAAATGGAAGCTGCCCTTTATTCTGGAGAATGTGACACAATGTTGGGGAAACATCCCACTGGCCATGTTTCCCTAAGTGTCAGCGACATTGGTCTGGTCAAACTCGGCGAAATTACTCACAACCGTCCGTCTGGCCTATAGTTCGGACACATGACCATCTTGACGCCACACAGAACAGCTATAACCGTATCTCGAGAACTACAGAACGGCTGCTCTAAGCCATGATGGATTTTAAGAGAGCAAACATAGATGCAGGAGTGCGGAGGCCGAGCCTCTTGGTGCATGTCTCGCTTGGTACCTAGATAAATATTATTCGACAGTAGCTACGATTCAAGCACCATTTCGCAAATACTAACGAAACAATAGAATGAACAGCAGTTCAAAAGCTCTCTATTTTTCCGAACAAAATGGCTTCTTCTGCGCCCACTTTCTGAGTTGTTGTCATGCATTTTCGTCCAAACCTCCCCGCATTCCTCCCCCGCAAAGTCGAGAAGGTTTGGTGGCGGTCGCACCATCTGTCCAGATCCATCCATAGCCTTCCTTCCTTCGGTCGCCGTATCGTCACAGCCACGATAGATGTACATTCTTTTCGGCAGCTAAAATCTTTCCATGTGAAATCGCTAGTCACTAGTCCCATAGATCTTATTTCGAATTGCAACCGACGTCGCTTAGATTGCAGCCTTGCTTCGGCCATTCCGTATACGATGCAACCTTTCGATCTGCACAATCCCTGGCTTGCCTTAATATGCCGTCCAGGCTAGGGCGTATTGCGTTAATTTCAAGTTGGGCTTCTCGAAAACAAAGCTAGCGCTGCATTCTCATCTTCATCGTAGTCTGAAATAACGCCATCACTAAGCAGCAGTGGCTACACACAGCGGCGTTATGTTTGGGACGCACACGCGCCATTATGTGTGAGAGATCTGTTCAAGATTTGTTACGTACGGGTCATACATATATAAACAGATTTCCAGCTCAGCAATTTGTACAACCGAAGCAAAACCAATCTCGTTTCTTGGCACTACTTTCTAGCGCGTTGGTCGTGACCCCGGTGAGTTTTAGTCCGTAAGTAGAAACTGAGAGTACAACTTTATCCCATCTCATCCTAGATGTTTGGTGCTAGTCAGGTCTCCATGTGACGCGCTGGGCGGAAATCCGGGGCAAGGTTATGCTGTGGAAGCACTAAAACGATCCGGCGGTTGCGATTGGCGGGGAATCACCAGCGATCAGCAGGGAGCCACTTTCCCACCAACGATTTAATAGTTGTCGTTTGACGATTCTTACTGCGAATTGAAGTGTGGTTGACTTACCATACCACCGGGCGAAGTCTGGTTCCGCTATCAAAAAGGCTATAGCAATCGATGCTAATGGCATGGTATGGACATGGTACAGTTACCTGCTTTTGGGTGAATCTCGTCGCTACGCAATGCTAATCTAGAGAGAACCCGATGGAATTATTGGTTGTGGCGTTTATCCTGAAACTTGGCTATCGATACCCCCCATGCGAGCTGTCTAAACTCATTCTACAAACGTGGCAATAATTCCATTCAAGGCTATAGCCACTTTCTGACATCCTAACTTATTGAATACAACCTAGCGTCTTGCTATAGAGTTTTTTTTTTTTTTTTTTTGGTGACTTTTCGAACTGCACTTCATATTCGTACCGAGGCAGCTGATTGTTGATGAAGCATTTCAGGTCTAAAAGAGATGTTTTTTTTATGTACAAGTCGAAAGTCGGCACTCGCACAGAATAGTTTTCACGATGAAGCAGCTATTAAACAGGGATCGCAAAACCTAAAACGCAATTGAGACTGATATTCTTTTATTACCAGACGAATGTACACCTTCAACGTAACTTCTGGTAAGCCTACACCAACGTAACTAGAAGTCGTCGCGGAAGCATCTAGTCATGGCGACTGCGATGTCTTTTAAGAAGGCATCAAACCTCTAAGCTACCTAAACCGCGCACTAAGCCACCACAACAGCCGTTCAGTTATATGTACGAAGCATCCTGCCGATTTGCTCGCCCCTCCGTCTTCACCGGCAAGCCACAACCTCACGCGTAGACTTTCAATGCCCGCTGAAAGCGAAAGTCTATAGAGGAGATAAGCAGAGGAGCCACGTCTTTAATGCTCTTGACGAGTTTTTCCGTCAGCGCCGCTCCAAACTCGTCCGTGGCCTTCTGCAGATGCTGCAAGTCAGACTTTACAAGAAAGGAAGCGGATGCAATGCCAAGGATGGCTTTATCAAATTGAGGCTTCTTTCTGGTGATGTTGTCAAGAACATCGAAGATGTCGTGAGTAAGTGAGTTGATGGAGACAGCAACACTGGCGGATTCCTCGTCATTAAGAGCGGCGGATTTAGACGAAGTCGCCGTAGCGCCATCTATGTCCTTTTGGAGAGTGACGACTTGGCCTTGAATCTGAAGCGCAGTCTTAGTGCCTGCGAGTCCTCCGTTGAAAGTATTCAGTGTATTGTTCACTGTGACTAGTTGTTTTGATATAGTCTCCAGGGCGGCAGTAATGCTTTCGCCGTCTCTGCGGACAGGTGTGGTAGCGACCACACAAACCAGGAGTTGTAGAAGGAGAGGTAAAAACAACATGGCGATGATGGATTGAAGATACTGGGCAACCAGCAGAGCTTACGGGACTGTGTTGAAATGAAGTGAATGTTCGACTTAGGAGGTCTGAATAGGATGAAAAGAGTGTTGTGGCATTCGCGCCGCGTAACGGGTGATCTGTCTCAGACAACAACTAAATCCAGAGTCTTCAGCAATGGATCGGCCGCCTTTGCACGAGGTGAGCCTAACTAATGCTAAAGCAATATAATCGATAGGACAAAATGCAAACGGCGTTGCGACATGGAAGGCCAGTGCAGACCACCACTTTCCGGCTTAGTACAGCCATGCTAGGCAGTCGATACAACGACGGCCACCTCGTTTGCCGTATTGGTCGTTTGTGACAATACCAGGTACAGTATAGTGAGACTGGTCCTTCATCTGTACTCCGTAGTGTATGTTGCATTACGGAGTACGGAGTATACAGCGACAAATTGAGGGCTCAGACACATTCTCCACCTTCACATGTCTCATTGAAGCCCGATTTCCCCAGATCCTGGTAATAACATCCTGGTACCACGCTGTACTAGTAGCCGTGACTGGGAGGTTAATCGACTACATTATCAGATGGTCTGATGCAGTTACCTCTACAGTACCGTAAGGGCTTCCCTGCGCGGCATTGAGTTAATTTGTTATAGACCATCATGGGGTCATGACGATAGCGTCACTGCATATTTCCAGAGCAAAGCTGCCAATCCCGCGTGATGCGCGCCCCTTAAGTAATCTGGCTCATTCCGTTGGAGATTATTACTAGTTAACTGCTCCGTAGTGTCTAACTATAAACAAACCCTGGCTAATTCCACCGGGGAGTTTATTGAATTCCAACTCCGCAGGTTCCACTCCACCAAGCGCCCTTGCCCTGTGAGCAGGCTAACGGCAGACACTTAGGGGAATACAGCGCCGCAAGCAGGGATGAAAAGTGAACTGCCGACTATGGTATTGCTGTAAGTGAGATGTGAGCGATTGATGGGGTTGGACCCAAAATCCTGCCCTGCGCTGCATGACTGTAGATACCGTTAGCATTCGATAGGAAAGAACAATGCGAAGGAGGAAAGACGGTCCTGCTAGCCCCGACGTACTTTGGAGTCCAAGGTGCACCTGAACGTGGTCAGGGCTGTGTTGCTTACGTCCTTGCTCTGGAAATACTCAGGGCTGTGATGCACGTATCCCAGGTTCGTCGGTGGGATCTGAGGCACGCCGTCGTTGTTATGAGTTACGCGATAGTAGTTTGAATCGGGGGCTTTCTGGGTGACGTATTTGGCCCATTGGGCATCCCCGTTTCTGGGCTCGCCAAATGTGTACGTCTCTGCGACTGTCACGCCCTGGCCGACGAAAGAAGTCGTAGCTATGGCTGCGATGCCACCCCCGAGAGAGTGCCCAGTGACAATGAGGCGGAAGCCTGAGTTTGACGATAACTCCGACTTGACTGCAGAGGAGACCGCTCCAGAGATCGAGTTGTATGCGGACTGAAAGCCTTTGTGAACCTGTTTTGCCGTCCTGTTAGCGACGGTGGCATTCACGAGCTATGATGTACTTACTTTGCAGCTCGAACAGCTCGCTCCTGTGAAAGACAGTGGGACAAGTGAAAAGGCGAGATCGGAGTCCAAGTCTTTCGGGGAAGATGTCCCCCGAAACGCGATGATTACTTCTTTGGCGCTATCGTCGCGATACAGAGTCGCTTGGGTGTCGGTCGGTTCATCATCAAAAGTCTTGACAATTTTGGAGCCAAATGGCGGCTTCGCGCAGTTGTTGTCGTAACAGGCCGCCGAAAAGGCTGTATATCTTACAATCTTGTCAAAAACATCAGAGGACACTGTAAGCTGTTAGTGGCAGTTGCACCCCCGGGAAGCGAGATAGAACCAACCTGGCTGCTGTGCAAGCGCATGCAGTGGAAGCAATCCCGCAATTGCGACAAGTCCGCGCATTCTGTTGAAACCTATACGCTTTTTTTCTTTCTTTGTCTCCAGAGGATGCAAAATTCCAGGACGTCCAGTTGAAGCAATGGGCTCGAGGATAGGATCCCGATGTTATGCACCAAAATCATAATTTGACTCGGACAAACGTTCCCGCCTCACACGTCCGTCGTCTCCTTCTGGCAAGCTTAAACGCTAGCAACCCCAGAAAGGAACCCGTTACGAATCTTCGACCAACTAGTCGAGAGCTCGGTTGCGGTGTTGCGTTAAGATGGGCAGACCGGCCGCATTCCCGTCAGTGCGGCGAGCATGGGGTGGTTACATAGCGTGCAAGGGCTGGGCCACCGAATGGATGGGCTGACGGGAATGCAATGAGCGGAACCCTATCCCGGCGATTCAGTCCCTATCCTAAAGTAATAGCGATAATATAAAGTGCCGGCCGACGCGACTGGGGACGCAATTAAATTGATGGAAAGTGAGCCGAGGTTTTAGATGGGCAAAAACTAACACGAGATGTCTTCGTTCGAATGACAATCCCTGTTGTTGATAACGGTTTAGTATAAGCCGTCAGGTCAGACACGTCAACTCAGCTCTCTTCAGACCAGAATCATCTGTCATCTCCATCTTCATCTCATCATGAGATTCCTCTACACACTAGTCACTTTTGTTTGCGCCGCTGCCGTCAATGCAGCGGACTCACAAACGGTGAGAGGCGACATTGCCCAACTCTCCACGCTTCTGGATAGTCTCGCAGCCGATGTGAAGCTCGTCAGGCCCGGCTCTGGAGGCATCGCTCAAGCACTGCAGGTCGAGGTAGACAGCGTCGATATCCACAAGTGCCTCCTCAAATCCTACGACGACGCCAAAGCATCGCCGGCATTTGGATTCAGCTCGCTAATCGTCGGCTTGGACTTCATCCAGCTGCAGCCGAAAGTGAAGAAGACCCTGGAGGATGTCACCGCTCAGAAGGAAAGCCTTGGAGAGCTCGGCCTTGTCGTTTTGTCGAGCTTGTATCAGCTCAAACAAGACACGGACCGGTTTGGAGAGGCTGCGATTGAGAAGCTTGGCACGTTGGAGAAAGCTATTGCACCGGCCATCATTAAGAAGATTGACGAGTCGTTTAACGACGCAATTGTTGCGTATGGGGGCAAAGGTAAGCCAGCTGTTGTCCGTTGACACTTGGTAACTACTTTACTGACGAAACTCGCGCAACAGCAACTTAGAAAAGCCGAGCTCGCTAGCAGACTAGACTCAATTGAGAAAAATTTTCGTCTGAAACTATCTTTTATTTGGGGGGTGTCTGAGACCCAAGCAGGGTCACTTCTGGATGCGGCGTAAACATCGCGACTTATCGGTGCAGCAAGTATACTTCGTCCCTATGGAGTAACGGTTCTCGCTCATCCTTCTAATTTCCGGCCGTGCCGTCTATTCCCGTAAAAAAGCCCAGAACCATCTAATGTAACCGAATGTGCGGTGCTTTCTTGGCAGCCTCATTATATGCAGGCAGACGCACGGTCGAGGCATAGGCACAAGCAGTAGTAAATGCGAAACCTGTGTGGAGCTCGAATGAGCAGCCAGCACTATACAATTCAAGAACCAAATATACGCAATTTATAGGCATTGTGTAGCTAGCTGATTTTTTACTATCACTATTCCTATAGCTCAGCTTGAGACAAATGAATATTCAATGCAACACGCCACGAGGATCCGCAGCGACGCTCATGGCATGATAAAGGCAGAACAATGGGTTTTTGGTGTAACAATGGTGTTGCAGTGTGTTGGAGCCTCTCAGCAGCGGCCGTGGTTCAGGGATCAAAGTAAGCTGCTCATCGACAATAATAATTGTTGCTTTGGCGGAACGTTTCGAGGGTAGCGTAAGAGAGAAAGTTGTGAGTATTGAGCGTCATAGCCTACAGGGGCACATATGGCTTAGTAGGCTACCAATTCTTACCTGCAAATACGCATCAAAATATTAAAAATTACAGTAGTCATATGACAATTCTGGAACATTAAAACGAAGACGCCAGGTGTTGAGTGAAACTGGGTCATCTCCTAGGGTAGATGTCACAACCAAAATCGCGAAGCACATCGGATGGATGGTGGCAAGAAGCTGTTTAGGCTTCGGCAAATTCATTCCAGAACGAAAAGAAAAGAAAAAAGCGCATTCATACGTGTATTCTCTGATCGCCGAATCTATTCTTACTCACATCAAAGATGCACGTCTATGATCTGCCAATGCCACCCCTGTTCAATTGATCTGGAATCACGAACACGCCATTTTGTTTGATTAGCACACCTACTACGGAAAATCCTGTCGGAACAAGTCGTTATAACCGGTGCTGAGATAAGGACCAAAAAAGTGCCTACTTCAGTGCAGAATACAATATGATCGGTTGTGGGCATCTCCAGAAGCAAGCCTACATCAAGGCTCATTTAATCACGCCCGTCAAATACGTCTTGCTGGACTGCATTGGTATAGTAACTAGTACTTCCACTACGGACAGTGCTAACTTATCACTGAGTGCAATGCAAGCTGAACTGCCCTCCGATCATCTGCACTTTATTGCTTGGCTTGCATATCTCATGCAAGGTGAGCCAGTAGTTGAAGAGCTGAACTCAACCCCGGTCAGTAATCAAGTGATGCATGAGACTGACAATGGATATGCTACGGCCGGCGCTGATAACCTGAGCACCGCACTTCGCATCACCACTTGTGGTAGGATAGAGAGCAATCAAGAGCCAACATGTCGACACCGAGGCCGACAAGACGCGATCAATTCGAGATAGCAATCATTTGCGCC
Organism: Conoideocrella luteorostrata; assembly: GCA_032433595.1. NCBI lineage: Eukaryota > Fungi > Ascomycota > Sordariomycetes > Hypocreales > Clavicipitaceae > Conoideocrella > Conoideocrella luteorostrata. The sequence continues at coordinate 207,255 of JASWJB010000024.1, forward strand.
CAGAGGTCGGAATACGATGCGGTGGGCCACCTATCCGATAAGTTCTGGGATGAGACAGGTGACACATACGGGAGAGCCTCTGGCGATGTCAATTGCTACACCAGGTGTATTGGGAAATACAGAGCTGTTTTGGCCTTCCTCCCCAACATGGGCAAGGCAAAGTAAGAGCATCGTCCAGCATGATTTTAGCTAGCAGTACTCGGACAAGTTCGTCAGAAAAGACAAAGCCGGAGATAATCTTAGCAAGCCAAACAAAGATGTGCGCAACCTTCTCGGCACTTTGGAAACCGAGCTTGGTCGAGATCGCCTGAAACAAAGATGCGCATTTTTTCTGAGGGATATCCCGACAAAAACTCTTGCGAAACGGTGTGATAAGTACATGTATCCTGGGGCGGGAGCAGATCACCTTTTTGAACCTAGCTATAGGCACAAACATCGAAAGGGTGTGGAATGCATCTGCTCTGACTGTCATGGGCGATTCGACCTTGTATGCGATGAGGCGATCCACTCGAATTGCGAACAACTGAGCTGTGATGACAGGTACCTGGTAGCGAGAGTTAGGTTGGAGGCGCGACTACAACTGGAGCATGCTGGCAATACCGACGAAACCCAGACTCCTACTATTCACATCGGCGCTATTGCTTCGGGGGACATGGTTATGAAGTCTGTTGGGGACAGAGACAGGATTGCCAGAAAAGAAAAGGTCATTGCGTTCGAGATGGAAGGTGAGGGCATTTAGGAAGAGGTCCCTGCCTTGTCGTGAAAAGTGCTTGCGACTACGCCGACAGTCACAAGAACAAAAGACGGTAAATTTGCGGCGTCGGCAGCAGCAGCAGCGTCCAAGGCCATCTTGGAGAGGTTTATCAAGAGCGATGAACCCGCGTCAGCATTTGACATGAACAGTTAGTAGGGTTCATACTATTTTTAACTCCGTCCTTTTGCATTTATCTATCTAAGTCGTTGATAAACTCCCCAACAGACTTGGGGGCGCAACTTCCTGACGGCGCTGCAAACCTTCGCACAGCTCATGCAGGGAACTGGACATCGTACGGCTTTACACGAAGCTGCCCAGAAAGAGACTTGGCTAAAGTCGAGTCGCTGTTAAAAGGTGGTGCTGATCCCGAGTTACAAGACACGAGAGGATATACCGCCTTGCAGCTGGCTGTCCAAAGAGGCAAGAAGGATGTAGTCTAGATGCTATTGAAGCACGGAGTAAAGATTGAAAGCAAAACCCTGTTTCTGACGAAACCTTCCTCCCACTTAGCTACCATAGGAGGCGAAGACGACATCGCACGATTACTGGTCGCGAATGGCGCTGACCCAAATGAAGACGACTCAACTAGCATGACGCCTCTCCATATCGCTGCCAAAGGAGGGCAGGAGCGCCTGGCAACATTTTATTTGAGTATAGGCGCGGATCCAAACACAAAAAACTATGTTGGACAGACACCGCTCTATCTTACTGCCTTGAACAGACACTTCAAGATAGTGTTGCTGCTTTTGCAGTGAGGAGCAATATTAAATTATTATTTTTTAGTTTACTAGCGTTGAATTAGGCGGCCTGAACTGATGGGACGAGTCATATCTCCAACCAAAGCAGGATAAGAAATCGTGTCTTTTGTGGAAAGTCATTCAAGCCACACCGCGAATTGGCCGCATCACAAGATGCAAATCAGGGGCAGGTCCTCCATACAGTGAAGCGAATCCCTATTATCTTTCAACTGAGCTACGATGAAAAACTCCATTATAATATAAGGAATGCGCTGCGTAAAACTAGTCTCACCATTGACGGCTGCACGATAACGAATCCCACACACCCGTCAAGAGGCAGTACTTTTAGAAGCTAGTTCTTGTGCAAAACGGACAGGTATTCCTGTGAGAATCTGAGTGACTGTGCTGCCCTTCCTCCTTTAAAAAATCTGCCCATTACGCTTCTGGCAAATGCTCTTCACGGCGGGCACGACCTCGTCTTCGAAAATGTCAGCTTGAATGCATCTCACCAAGATCGAAATATGAACGAAACGTACTGAATGTCTTCTCTTTACCGCAGCTGTTGATGAGACACGGGGCGGCTTTGCTGCCAATAGCATTAGCGTTCTTGCAAACGCAGTCAATGTCGTTTTTGTCGCATGTGGAAGCTGTCTCGACGGCGTTCGTGACGCAGGGAATTGCGCAAGCGGGGAGGACTTCAACTACTGGTCGTGCCGAAACAGCGGCAACAAGGCCAACAATAACAAGGATGGCTTTCATCTTGGCAATGACTTTGAAGTATTGTGAGCTGGTTCTCGGGTGGTATTTCTTTTTGAAGTGGGAAAGAAAAGAACCGGATGGGACAGGCTCTGGATACGTCCCGCATATATATGTGTATGACTATGGCTTCTGATTGCTAGAAATGCTCTGTGTCAATCGCGGTTGCGGGATCTTTTGGTCCATGAAGGAGCCTACTAATAAATTGAGGCGCAATACTAATTTCAGGTGAGAATGGTTTACTTTTCTCTTCACCCCGCGTGACCATGGGGTTGACGTACGATATAACCTTAAAAGCAAGCCAAGTCTGCCTTTGTCCAATGATGAAGCTGGCAATCCACACGAGAAACTTATATTACGTCAAAAGTTGGAAGTCCATGGCTCCCTGCTCCAATATTGACAGAACAAACACGTGGGAAGATGCAGAAGAAACTTCGGACGCCTTTGACGACACGTGTTCCAGGAGGCTGGCCGTCATGAGTAATGGACTAAATAGCTCAAGAAATGGAGCGCAGATAAACAGGGTTCAAGAGACTCAGTAGAGTAATTTAGCGTATTCTGATATGTTTCGATCTGGCTTCGTTCAACACACCTCTCTTTGACCGTGGCGAGAACAAGGAGGAAGGGGAACAGCTTAATAAGATTGAATCGTAGCCGCGCGTTCTGAAATACTGTTCATGGGTGCACTGAGAGTGAATTAGAAACATTCGTCACTGAGACAACTTAAATGCTTTTGCTGTTCCACAGATGGCTAATATAAATTCACGGTGAGTATTACAATGCATGTGTTCCAATTCGCCATGCTGGTAAGACACTTAGGCTAAGACGCAAATTTCGTAAAGGCGCGGCATGCTTCCCGTGACAATTTTACTGTTTACATCACCTCGCCGACCTCACGAAGACTGATGAATAAACCACCGGTTTGAAGCATCGTAGTAACTTGCTCGCCAGTAAAAATCTCAGAATGCTGCCCACTCAAGACTTTCCTGTCCTTGCTCTTCATCTGCAGCCATTTTCCACCGTAGGAGGGTATCCAGTAGATAGACTCAATGTACTGCATCTGGACCGATGTTACCACCGCCCTTTGACGGAAACGATGGTTCTACCCCGTCTTCCTCATCAACAGAGGTCTTTGGGCGAGGGCAAGCCAGAGCTCAACATGCAGGGACCGAGACAATCTCCTCCCCTACGAGAAACTAGACGATGAATGCGTCATAGAGCGGCGTGCCAGAAAGGTGTGCTTCTGCATTACTAACCCAGCACACGCTCGAGAGCATGGTCTCTGGGATACCGTCGTGGGTGGTGTTGGGGTAGCCGGCACTAGTGAAGGACAAAGCGTTGAATACTTCAACAGCGTGTTGGTAGAGCGAGAAAATCACCCACTCTGCCGAGTGAAGATTCTGCCAGACGACATCATCAACTCCTGATGATCCTTTTACGTAGCAAGAATGGGCTTCGTCAGGTTGCCAGGAAATGGCGGGGCCTTCCCTCTGTATATGCTGTACAGAGCAGTATGCCCGGGAATAGACTCATAGTGAGGTCTGCAGGTCTTTGGACATCTGTACATTTGGCGGGCAAGCATGCAGCGTACACTACTAACCTGAGTAGTTGAGTGTTAAGAAGTGCCTTTTGTTCGGTGAGAGTACTCCGTAGTGCAGGGGAGATAAACACAGGGTGAGTCTGAGTTTTGTTATGATGTCTGACAGGGCTCGTTGGGGACCGACAAACTGACTCATGGCCTTGGAATTACTTTTTCTCTACTCCATATATTTTAAGAAAGAAGTCGTAGTTCTGCCCAACCAAAACAATAGGTTAGGTGGTTGAAGCCCCCAAAAGTAAGCTATAACTATCGTGGATGAAGAGCAACATCTCAAAGGCGCCGCACAAGCGCGGACCATCAATTGAACCCAACAACTGAAATTCGCCAATATATGACACGTCCACTCTTTTTACCAAAATTTTTAGCATCGCTCGTCATACACATTGTTGTTAAAGAAACGGCTTGTCGCGGTGGAAAAAAAAGTACTCCAAAGCGTTAGTTAGTTACAGCCCCTGCTATAAGCGTGAAGTATCTTGACGAAGGGCACGAGACGTGAAAACAAATAAGAGAGCTAGCTATTGGCAACCGGACCACCACTTCCCAGTCTCAAGCCGCGCCTCCATCTGGAAATCACCTACTACTATGCAAAGCCGACGAGACCTGCAAGGCCACGCAATTATCCCACATCGCGAACTAGCCGCTAGTTAGTTGCCAATCGCTCAGACCAACACTCATTGCAGTATCTCCCGCCTCCATCACGTGCATCCGCTCAGATTTAACATAGTGCGGGATATCTGAAAACGACAAAGCACTCTGGAACCCAGAGTGAGATGCGTGCATCATGCATAGTTATCGCCTCTTTTGTGTAATTACCCCAATGCAGTAATTCAGCAACGTCGCTATTCGCCAACTAGAAAACGCCATGTCCGTCTCATCGTCATCACATACCGAATTCGACTCGCAGGACCAAGAGAGCAACCCCTCACCACTTACCATTCGAACAGTACCAGCGTCAGTCCCTCGGCATCGAAAATGGGCACCTAAAGTACGGACCGGGTGCACAACATGTCGGTGTGTAGAAGCTTCCCTTTCCATAAATGCATCAAAATGCCAAAATTGGCTGAAAACCATCAAGGCATGTATACCGGTTTCTAACTTTGCCCGCAGCACCCGCCGCGTCAAATGCGACGAAGCCAAGCCACAATGCACTCGCTGTTCCTCATCGGGTCGCCCATGCAACTACCCGCTCCGAATAAAGTCATCGTGTTCAGAACAGCCTCTACTTTTCACGCAGGACGTTCATATTCGTCCCACATCGGTGTCCATCCAGCCCATCTATGCGGTCTCGCCCGCGGAAACAAATTCCACGGATGAAGAACGGCGAATGTTTTACTTCTTCCGGACAGAGGCGGCTTCCCAGCTCGCCGGGGTGTTTGACCAGAGGTTCTGTACGATGGAGCTGCTTCAGGCGTCGAAGCTTCATCCTGCCGTGTGGCATGCCTGCACGGCCCTCGCGGCAATGTATCAGCGGGAATCGCTCACTCATGGCAGCCGCAAGGAAGGTGAAGCTCATCAGAGACACTATGTATTCGCTTTGCGGCAATACGATGTGGCCCTGAAAAACGCCGTCAAGATGATTGCAAAGTCAGCTCATGGCGCCAGTTCTACCGACCAGGAAATACTGCTCACTTCTTGTTTGCTGTTCACCGCCATCTGCTGTCTGCAAGGTGACTTGCGAGCAGCCATGGTCCATCTCCGTAACGGCCAGAAAATATTCTACCAGTGGAGGCATGCCAATCGGACCATACAACCTACAAGTCAGCCTCCTGAGAACGGGCTCATATCCCCTCCTGCGTTGATGGCGCTCATGAGCAGACTCTGCACCCAGTCCATAGAATTGCGAGACTCCCATTGGGCAGAGTGGGAGCTTCATAGCATCGGCCAGGCTAAAGTCTCCCAGGAACCGTTCAGAACACCAGTGGACGCATACTTGGAGTTGGAGCCCATATTCAACGAGTTCATAGAGGCGAGACAAAAATACAGACGGCTGTCGGCCATCCATCCTAGGCAGCCAGCCCACCCGCTGGACCTATACCGCACGCACCAAGCAGTACTCACAGCATGGCAAGTCAAGTTCTCCCAACTTCAAAGCTCACGAGTTTTTCACGATGTAGACCTAGAGGGCATGCTCGTGTTGGAGGCCCGGTATCTCGCCTTTGACATTGAGCTGAATAAGGATCCAAGCTCCGAGCTCCACTGGGACATGTTCCAGTCCAAATTCGAGAGAATCATCGCCATAGCCGAGCAACTATGTGGCCTTGTCCGGGGCAGTCAGATGCAAACGCGCCCAGTCCGTGCCTTTTCCTTCTCCTCTACAGCGCACGAGGAAGTGTTCAGGGTTGCAAGGTACTGCCGGCACTACGAGACTCGTCATAGAGCCCTGGACCTGCTGGCAAGTTGGTCCTTCAAAGAGGGCATCTGTGATACCAACTTCGCTCGAGTTTTAGCTGAGTGCATGGCGGAGCTTGAGGAGGCACCGGGAGTTGCAAACAGGGAGCAGCAAAGCCTGGCGCAGTGTATGTGCGACGGGTTTTTTATCTGTGCAGATCATCGAATATCTCAAGTGACTGGCGAGTTGACTGGCGATGGCATGGCGGTAATGTTGTTTAGGACCGTGGGAGACGTTGCGCAGGGCTCGTCGGGAACAATCACCCAGGTCGCGTGGTAGGTATTTAACGTTGATGATTGAGCCCAGCAATAAGCACAAGCAAGTGACGGTGTCAAACTTTCACGAACCACTCAAGAGAGCTTATGGAAAAACACCAAGGCTAGGGGACGTAAAGGGCCCATGTTTCTGTACAATTATCAAATACAATTACTTTTAGCCTAGCCAAATGCTATCCGCCGCCTATTTATTTGGCGTCCATAACAGTTCTATAACACTGTCGTAATCATTGAGCGGCTGTAGGTCCTGGTCAACCCAACGCGTGTCATTAGCACGGCGTATGTAGGTCTGTAATACTCTGCCATCCTCCTGAATGGTCGCCTCCTTCATCTCCCACGCCAATTTCTTGCCCGTCTTTGCCAGCGATGCTCGTTGCGGGCCCATTTTGTAGTCAAAGTTGGAATCCGTGTCATTCTCCGCCCGAAATGTCTTCTCCACCTGCTTCGTGTCAAACGTAATGCCTCCCGGATACTGTGCAATTGAATAGCCGGAGATGATGAAGTTATCAAATGTCTGAAAGCGCTGCAACGTGCAGTCCTCGCCGCATACATACGCAATTTTGGTCAAGTCGCTCGGGTTAACACTGTGCCAGCTTCGGTAATGATGGATTGACAGCGGTTTAGTGCCCCATTCATAAAAACCCGACGGATCACCAAATGTGTCCAGCTGCCAAAGATCCTGAAGCACCGTCAACTGGATATCGGAGTGCCGCTGGATGCATTGACGCAGGAGCCTGTCTCCTTGCGAATTTGCCTCTTCTACCTTCCTTTCCGAGGCGCACTCATCGAAATGGTCAGCGATTTTCTTGGCCATGGGCACGGACAGGAAAACGCCAGCACCGCCAAAGGCCTGCGACCCGTGCTTCTGCACGGCAAGGCTATCCTCCGATAAGGCACCAATGTACATCTCGGTTGAATGGTCGTAATTCTGCAGCTTCTCGATTAAAGCATGCATGTTGGGGAAGAAAGTATCATCATCGCATACAACGAGCCACTTCTTCCTTATGGCATCCGGATGAAAGTACATTGTCGGTATCAAGGCCATGTTCCTTGCGGCCATCGGCAAGTCTGAATTAGATGAGTATGTGTCGACGTCTATGCCGGCTTTCGTCAGGAAGAGCTTGGCGAGCTCCAACTCTTCTTGGCTTGCATCCAAGAGCATAACAATGAATTTGGCGCCGTTCGACCGCCCAGATCCATTTGTCAACCAAAATGACCAGTCATTGAGGAGAATCGTCGCGGATTCGACAAAGCGTTCGTAAGTGGTGGATACGGCAAACGTGAAATCCGAGGCATCGACATTCTGGGGGAACGGGGACGCGGATACGGGGATGTCGATTGCCTCGGGGCAAGATATTCTTTTGGGTTTTGGCTGGCGTGTATTGCGGATTACTTGAAAGTCCTGTTTTAGTAGTCGTTGGGAGAGCTTTGTTATGCTCGCGCGTTGAAACTCTTGATTGCGCGTGATGCACATGAGCCGCCTCGCATATTGGAAGGTTTCTTGCAGCTCGTGTCGCCTCTGTAGCTCCAACAGCCGCGTATCGGTTGTCCGGCAACTCGACGGGTCGTCTTTGTCCTTTTCTGTCGGCTCGCTTACTTGAGATGCTCGAGGGCTTTGCGTAAACGGACGCTCAGAGTAGAAAGACCTGGATCCAGGAAGCAGTCCGATGTTGAAAAGCAACAGCAAGATGACCGAGACGTACACCACTAATACAATGGCTCTCTTTGTCCGACCCTGTCTGATAGCCATGATGGGCTGCCCCAGCCGTCACGGACGGCCGTGTCGTTGTGTCGATTGTGGCCAGCTTTTTTTCGTGCATCAAGAAGCCGGAAAGTAGAAGAAAGGAAACAAACAAAGAAAAAAACTAAGAGCCAGATTTACCGGAAACCATGGCATATCACAGCAATCCAGCCGCATGGCAACTTGAACGGTTTGCCGCAAGTGTCAAAGTCGTGGTGGGTTGATACGGAAACGGACTGGCGTTGAGGGGCGAATGAAGGGAGAGTCCCGACGCACTTCAGCCGCGTTCAGCTAGGAGCTGGTTGCTAGGAAAATACGCACCTATACCTCTCACCACGAAGTACCTGCTTAGCGACACAGTTGCCGTTTTACCATGACCACAATGTCTTATTGAGCGGACCCGCGCTCAAGTCAAGTTCCCCGATTTAATTCTTCTCGCCCCTTGTGGTTAGGCTGTGCACCAGCTAATGCCTCTCAATGAACGAATGAGAGAGCAAGGGGAAAAAGAGAGCGGAAAAAGCAGCTGTGATAGTAGTATTCCGTATGCTTGCCAGAAAATTTCGTCAAGGGGTTTTGTAAGGCAATAGTCAATGGCTTACAAACGAATGTTGTGCAATGCCAAGCCGCCCAGCATTATAACGCAAGCATCCAGGCCGCCCTTCTTTATCCGCAAAACGCAAAACATGCCAGTTACTATCGTAGATGGCATACGTCAATCACGGAGCCTTTTGTTTCAGAAATTCGCACAGTGACATTCTTGGCAGACCTGGCCAGAAATTCAGGCGGCATGGCTTCTTCACCCTGTTCTCACAATGATTGCTGTATAATCAAATGTTTTAGGAATGTTCGTGTTTGTTTTGCTGACGTTTGATGCAGCCTATTGATGTCCCGCAGTGCCAAGACCTACTATTGACGGAGGAAGCCGACCACCCCGCCAGTTCTAGCATAGCTTGGCTAAGCGTCTACTACCGGAGTTTGATGTGTGCTCAAGCACAGGTTGCTGTTATATTTCTGGTCGCGAAGTATATTGGTGTAGCCGTCCCACCAGTCAGTGATAATCTCTCCAGCGCCCAGCGATTCGAAGGACGGGACGAGCTGTCAGCTACTCGGTATTTTTTTTTGTACACCATCGCACCTCAACGTGCACTGCGCATGGCCTAATTAGCCATCGTTCAAAGATGGGAATCAGACCAGGCTCGGATGATTGCACCAGCCGCCGGCCGCAGGACTTGGTCCTCATGACGGGAATAACAGGATGCGGTCCGCCTCCATCAGAGACTGCTGAATCACCTTTGAACCGCCCAACAAAGAAGAGCAGAACCACACCTACGAGCGACCAAATATTGGCACTCTTTGAACGGTGGTTTTCGGCTTGCAGGCATGCATGTCGACCATTGCGGAAACGGATCACGCAAGTTGTGCGACTGGAATCTCTTTAATAACACCAATCTGTATTTTTGTGCTCGTTGCTCAGACACCGGGCTTTTTATCAAAGCTGCACAATGAATCAACGCTTTTTCACAGCGTCCAGCTATGTGTCGATATCCAGCTATTAGGGGTGCGTTGCATTCCCGGTCGGCACAGGCTAATGTAATATATATTTTTCTTCCTTAGGCATTTAATGTGATAGCTGCTTTGTGTGCTCTGGGTATCTCATGAAGTTAAGTCGATATTCGGAATACTCCCACCAACTTCCTGAGTGCCACACCAAGTTGGATAACTCGAGCCGGTTCGGACGAGGCGCATGAGCCTGGCCAGTAGCCGCCAGTATCTTGCAACACCATCTTGCAACCATCTCGCAACCCTCGTCGCAACTACATGAGATAGATTGTTAAGCTTCATTGTGTCTTCATTCGCCTTCAGGCGCTATCACATTGTGCGGGAATCAATCCGACCGCAGGCGTTCTTTGTCGTGGCATCCTGCCTGCTCTGTGAAAAAGCTCAATCCTGTTCTGAGCCATGGTCGGATCGATTCTTCACTTGGCTTACGCCGCTTAACGCGGGGATTATCATGTCACGAAAACCTCAACTGCGTCGCAAATAGCCATAATCCTACTACCGCCAAGCATCTTTTCCATCCGGCGCAATTGATGCATCCAATCAGATTTTTAACTTTGATTATGTGATGCACATTAGCCGATTGTAGTTCATGTTCTGCGCTCGGGGAAGCGGGGGGTTCAGTAGATTGTTGTTACCCGAGAGACGTCTCACTTAAACTATATTATCCAACTAGGGAGCCGGCCGAGTATGCAGAACGTGGCCGGCACGACGTCTTGCCATTTGGCGGGCAGCCAACAGCAAGACTGATTACGGTCGATAAGACGCAGCTTTGTCTAAAAACCCCCGGATGGGAGCCTTCCCATGAGCCCTATCCGCCGTCCCAGAAACCACTGTCATGATCGTCTGTACGGCGAAACATGGCGTCGCGACATCTGGAGCTCCCCAGCAAACGTCACACGTTTCACATCTGGTGCCCGGAGTCTGGGAGGGCCAGGTAAATTGTTTCAGCAGTACTCATGCCTCTCAAACAACCAAAGAATTACTCCGTAGAGAAACAAAATTCCTCCTGCGTCTACTCGGAGCAGCAATGCAGTGTGCGGTGTGAAATTCGTGCTTGCGTTCACAGACATGTCATGCGTGCATCTGTTGCGGCATTTCTCATTCCATCGTTGAGACGGACACCGGGAACTAAATAACTAAATAATTTACTAGTGTTTTGACGTTTGGACCCCCCGAGGAGTCAACACGGGGGCATCCGGCACAAACGGCTCCAACGGCACCAGGAGTAGCGAATGGGCGTTCACCCCATGGTCATGTCTTTCCGTTTTTGGACGAGCTACTCCGTATGGTAGTAATAGGGTGTCGACACCACAGAGGCTGATACATCAGGAGAATTTAGCTTGGTCTCCATCTCATATTACAGAGGTGCGATTCACATAAGACGTTTGCCTTTCCTCTATTTACCCTTTGCTATGTTGTCCTGATGTTTGGATTTTTTTTGTTGATACCCCAGGCACAAGAGTTCAGGCTCGCTCACAGGACTTGGTGATGTATTTCCATACGAACTTTGCGTGTGCTCTTTTTGCTGTTGCGTTTCACGTCATTGGGTCGAATGCCGCGCTGCGCCAGTTCAACTTCACTGTTCATGGCGACTCGCGCTCTCCAGGTATGGGCATCTTGAGCAGCTTGGCGATGTCGTCACGCGCCTGGCTGCAGCGACCGACAGTACTAACATTGGCTTAGACGGGTTCAAGCGCGAGGTGTATCTCATAAACGGCCTGCAACCCGGCCCCTTGATTGATGTAGAGGAAGGAGATGACGTGGAGGTACACGTTCAAAATGACTTGAAGGTGGAGACTGCAATTCATTGGCACGGTGAGGCAAACTCTCTTGCTCGAGTAGGAATGTCACTTGAGCACCGCCTAATATTAGTCGTTGACAGGCCTTATGCAAAGAGGGACGCCCGACATGGATGGCGTGCCTGGAGTAACGCAGGTACGAGTTCTTTCCGGAGGGTGAGTTCGAGCGTCGCAGACAGTCTTGCTAATTCGAAGTGTAGAGTCCCATACCCCCCGGCGGCAACTTTACATACAAGTTCTCTACCAAGGATGAATACGGCTTCTTCTGGTACCACTCCCACTTCAAATCCTACTACAGCGACGCCATCCGCGGCCCGCTGCTTATCCGGCCATCCGCGTCCCGCAAACGCCCTTTTGAAAGTTTGGCCGGGAATAGCAACGAAAGAGCAGCCCTCTTGGACGCGGAGCGAAACGCGACAAACATCCTCTTGAACGACTGGACTCATGAGCTCTCAGACACCATCAGTGCTCGGTACAAAAAGACTGGTGCTTTTCCATCCTGCGCTGACAGCATTCTAGCCAATGGTCTCGGGCGAGTTCAATGTCTTCCGAAGTCGATTCTCAATACAGAGATGGAGCTGGCCAGGAAGCGCGAAGGAGCCAGGTCTTCCATGTTGGCATCACCAACGAATGCGGTCAAAAGGCACGGGATGAAGATGGAAGGGATGAACGCCATTGGCCCTCGCGGCTGCATGTCCCCAATGATGTTCAAACCCGGATTTGACCAATCCTCACTACCCCCAGAGACATGTACGAACACGACTTCGCCGCTGCTGGTCATCCCTGCTGTCGAAAGCAACGGCTGGCTGGCGCTCAACCTGGTGAACTCCGGTGCGATTAGTGCCCTTAGCATCTCCTTGGACGGACATTCCATGTTTGTCTACGCCGCAGATGGCCTTTACGTAAAAATGCAGGAAGTCAAGGTAATCAATAGCCGTCTTGTCATGTCGTTGACCTTAGCTAACTCCGTTTCAGGTCCTACATGTAGAGCTCGGCCAACGATACTCCGTCATGATCAGACTAGACCAGAAACCCGGAAATTATTACCTCCGATATGCAACGCATCATGGCGGCGACATGCAGCAGGTCCTGGAGGGGAAAGCAACTATTACATACCCTGTGAGTAGCCTGAAGCATTGGAATCTCCATAAACTTGCTCTATTTTCGTGGACTGACGGTATCCCGCCCTGGGACTTCCACAGACCACCGGCAATGCTCCCGAACGCGTTACTGAAGACGAAGCCACTCGCTGGATGTACGTGAATGGCTCGGCCAAAGCCGGTGTCAAGAAATTCAAAAACCAGGACCTTGCCACTTTCGACCCCAGCAACTTCCCACCTGCCGGACCAGCCGATACTACGATGTCCTTTGTCGTGAACCAGACCGACATTACTACATGGGTGTTTGACCGAGAGCCTTTCCATGAGCCAGACGTGCCGATTATTTACGGCAACGCGTCGTCAGGATGGAAGGCCAGCACGACAGTGCACCTGCCTCTTAATTCTACTATTGATGTTATTATGACCGTATCGAACCAATCCATGGATACAGTGAGTTACTGGAGTTATCCACCGGTTGCTAAAAGCATATTTGCTGACTACTTGGAAACAAGATGGGCCATCCGCTCCATCTACACGGTCACAAGTTCTGGGTCTTGGGCTCAGGCACCGGCGTGTTCCCTTACGGCAGCGTCAAGGATGCCCCTGATGGGATGTTGAATCTCCATGATCCCCCGTTCCGGGACACAACTGGCCTGCCTGAACAGGGCTGGACCGTCCTACGGTAAGAACCAACCAATCCAGATATACCCACGTAACGCTCAATCACCGGCGCGGCGGATGGCTCACTAACATGCATCATGGTACCCTAGATTTGTGACGGACAATCCAGGTGCATGGATCTTCCACTGTCATTTGCAGTGGCACGTTGCTGTAAGTGCCAGGTTTTCTTTCTTTCGTTCTTTTTTCATATTTATTGCAAGTTTTTGCACTTGTGGCGCCTTTAACTAACTTGCCTCGCGCGTAGTCGGGCATGGGCGTGGTTTTCGTGGAAGGCGGCGACCAGCTGCCATCTTTGGTTGGACAGAGCGGCACGACGGACGGCCGGAAAAAACCCCATGTCCTGCAGTTGGAGGAAGGGCCCTGTGGGTTTTTATGTGGCTTTGTTGCTTTTCTCGGTACTCTTGCGTCAATGTGGTAGTTGTTGAAGTATTGATGTCTGAAGGATGGCGTCCCTAGGGTGCGCTCACGGTTCTCTGTATCAACTAGCATGCGCGCGGCGTTCTCTGAACTCTTGATAAAAACGATACCAATTTTTTCTGCTCTCGTCTACTTTCCCCGTATGCCAACGTGTCAGACACCGGTAAAAGAACAAAAGTTGGGCAGCAATGCTTTTACTGAGGTCCCACCACCACAGCTACACAAAGATGCATACTTGTGTACAAGTCCAAATGAGTGTCGTCAGCCCACGTCCCCGCAGACCGATCGCGGCGATACGATACCGAATGCCCACCTAGCTACTTGCCCCTCCATGACAGCAACTCCAACCTACTCATAAACACCATACCTTGTTTGTCAGTCGCCCAGCTAATTCATCTCACCATGGCCATCAACCACATCGTCATCTTCGGCTTCAAGCCCGAAGCCACCCCCGAAGCCATCAAGCAAGTACGCACCCTCTCTCTGTCCAACTCCCTCCCATCCCCGCGGCTCGTCGCTAACCAGAACAGTGCTGCAACGAAATGCTCGGCCTGAAGGACCAATGCGTGCTCTCATCCACAGGCAAGCCCTACATCACAGCCTCCAAAGGCGGCAAGGACATTTCCATCGAGGGGCTTCAGGTAAGTTCCGCATCCTGTTTATATCGCATCTACTGCGTACATCCCGTCTGCATCTTCATCCGCATATCGACCCCTCATACTCTTGCCTGTGCAGCCACCGCAGCACCACCACCAATGCTGCACTATCTTGACTAACCAATGGCCACATCAGAACGGCTTCACCCACATCTTCGTCGTTGAGTTTGCCTCCGACGCCGATAGGGACTTCTATGTCAAGGAGGACAAGATCCATCATGCATTTGTGGCGAAGTGGATCAGCTCGCCGGAGGCCATTGCCGCGAAAGCCATGGTTGTGGACTTTGCACCTGGGTCCTTTTAGGGCCCTGACGGGATGTATAAATTCACCATTCTTAGCGGCTGGCTTTATACAATAGCTGCACTTATAGGAATCGGTCACGACGGAGAGGCTGCGCGTACATGCTTTTAGACGACAGCTATCAAACGGCTGGGCATTCACAAGTTACAGTGCGAATCTTCAATGACTCAAGTGTCTCGGCAACATGTCCTGTGAATACTCCATACCGATGAAGTGTGCGTGAAAAAGTCGTCCTGAACAGGTAAGCGTAAATTGAGAGTCAGTATGCACTATTATGTCCAGTTCGGCCAGTTTTCTCGCCCTGAGTCGCAGCCGCCTTTATACACATATGGATTCACTCCAAACCTACCTCCTGGACTTTTCTCTCCACTGCGACTTCAGTAATTTGCAATGTCTTCATTATCATGGATGGTCCTTAATCATGGACCAGCTTATTCCGTCCAAAAAATGGCTGGCTTTTCAATCTCTCACAACCGGACACACCTCGCCACTCCCCGCTGGTTGCCAGTCATCATGTCATGAAATGATTTCAATCTATGTACCAGTATACGCTATGATACGAAGGTTCGAGTTCACAAAAAATGCCAGTGCGACAAACAGTCTAGCAAGCAAGCCACCCAAAAAGAGTAAAAAAAGCAAGTGCCTATCCAATATTCATACAAGTCGTCCAATTTGCAAGCCGCAGGTATCTCCATCTCAACGGTCGAATACTTCAACTTTATCGTACTCGACTTTCGTTTCCGCCTTCGTTTTCTCTTGTTCTTCTTTCTGCTTTTTCTTCTCCTCCTCGTCTTTCTTCTTTGCTTCCTCCTCCTCCTCCTCCTTTTTCTTCTTTTCCTCTTCCTCCTTCTTTTTCCTTTCTTCTTCTTCTTTCTTCTTTTTTTCCTCCTCCTCTTCTTTCTTCTTCTTTTCCTCCTCCTCTTTCTTCTTCTTCTGTTCTTCCTCCTTCTTCTGTTGATCTGCATCCTTTGGCGTCTGGCCCTTTGTTCCGTCCGAAAAGACCCTATATGCCTTACATCACATGCCCGGTCAGCCAAACGGAAAACCACTCTGCTAAAGAAGACACGATGGGGTTCCACAAACTTACATCTTCAAGCTCCATCACAATCTGGTTCAATTCATGCAGGTCGTCTTTGATAATAGCATCGTCTGCGTACTTGGTGCTGTGGCCCATGAAATACTCGGCGCTTTCCTGAGCCTTCACCAAGGACAAGAAATTTTCACTTGTATTTTCCGTCGAGTTGTACCATTCTTGCACGGTGTTGTTCACCTTCTGAATGCTCGCTTGTAGATGCCTTGTTCCTTTAGTCCAGTGCTTGACGCGTGCCGTGTGAAGGCCCTTGGTGCGATTCCAGAACCGCTCGAGGTCCTCCGGGTATGTCGTTTTCAGTAAGGGCACGTTCCACTTGGCGCTCATCTGCTCAGATCGGTCTGCCCATTTGTTCATGTGGGTTTCGCGGTCCGGAACACCGGCAAAGTGGACGAGAAAGTCGCCAGGATAGAAGTAAGACGGGCCGGGGTCCGTATCGTCACTCTCGTACGCGTTGAACCACTATTGTTCAGATTAGAATCATGGACAGCATCGTCGCCAGGAAGTTGGTTTGGGGTTATGGAATTGTAGCTTACCCGCTGCGGAACTTTGGCAACATGGTTGGCAAACTTGCGCCTCTTAAGCATAAGCTCCATGGCGCTCTGATCCTGGAACGCCAACTGAGTGTCTGGCTCAAAGTCGCGATATGCAAGGACACCGGCGAACAGCTCGGCGGCGTACCGGGAGACTCGGATACCGAACACGCCGTTGTTAAGGCCGTTCCAATCATCTGCAACCAACACGTGCGTCTGCTTCAAAACCTCGTCCTGCTCAGGTGGAAGAAAAACTTCCATGGCAATGTTGTAGTTGAGGATGATGGTGTCGGCGTCGAACCAGAATAGCCACTGCAGTCGCTGGCTCTCAGGCTTACGGAGCTCTCGCAGGATCATATAATGAATAAAGGCAGGCTTGGTCCAGTATCCGTCAAGGACGTCCACGCGTTGAATGAACATGGGGTATCCATGTTTTCGGTTATGTCTCTTGTGAGTTTGCAGCGCGCGTTCGTAGGCACGACTAGGAGTGCCGTACAAGATGCTGATTTTGCCGATGCGGGCCTGTTCATCGTGTACGTCGGCTGAACAAAGACAGTTAGTCACTGCCCTTCTGTGTTGCTACGTAGATGGGTATGACGATAGTAGGAGTGAGCCAGGCTTGGGCTGCGGAGTACAAGCGGGAGTGAAACTTACCGTGGACACCCAGCTGAGACAGCGTGGAATCCGTCAAACTCGTCCAGCTCTCCTGTGAGGCGTAGGAAGGATGGTACCACATGAGGAACGCCAGCAGAACCAGCAAAACCAATATCCCGCGTAGAACTTTAGTAGTGCGTGAGCTTTTCATGATGAGAAAACCGAAGCTTATCTTCTGGGACGACTTGGAGATTGAATTTGCTGGCAAAACCTGGAAGCTACTGCTATAACCTGCAGGTCATGAATGAATGAATCCAACGTAGACAGGATGAAAAAGAAAGAAAAACAGAGTCGCCAAAAAAGCACCAAGTGTACAATATTCTTTGTCCTCACGAGCGAAGAACAGGACTGGTTTTAGCCAGTTCCATGGTCAGCTCGTGCCAGTCGACCGATTCCGAAGAGCTGAATCCCAAAATAAACCCACACATCGGAATTATAGCGACGCCAATGGCCAGCACGGACGCGATCATAACTTAAACTGAAAGCATCCGCTGTCTATATGAGGGTCTCCTGGCTGGTATGGAGACTAAACCTGAGCTAGCGCGAAAAGTTAAACGTTATCGGCGGCGTTGAGCCCTCTGTGCTCAAATCGCTTCCACGCCGTGACGTCCGATGGCGCATTCTGGGCCTGCAAAACAGGGATCGGCTATGGCTAGATCTCGCATGGTCTGGGTGCTCAGACTAGACAAATGATATAAGTGAATTGATTCTCGATGGCCGAGTGCGGACGGAGACGGAGTACTAATCCTGTCACGTATTGTTGTTGGCGCTGGCCGCTTATGGAAACGGCGAATGTCAACCGCATTGGGTAATAGTCAGTTCATCGGCATGTAATTGACAAAAATACCAAGTGCCTTGCAAATGGAGCGAGTGCCATGGAAAAAAGCGGTAGAAAATACGGAGTAACTATAAACCATAAATATTAGCTCACTTTGAACAAAAAAAGTGAGAATAGGAAGTGTAATGATAGGGATGGCGGCAGGAAGCCAAACAGCATCGCACAGTAGCAGCAGCTAGCTAGGATGAGAATGGATGGATAGCAACTGCTGCCAGAAGACCACCGGGCTGAGCGCAACTCTAAAGCGGTCAGACTCTAAACATAAACGAGTCAGAAAGGAAGAACCAAAAAGGTTCCCGAATCGTCAATAAAATTTACCTGCCCGCCTCGCAACGCCATTCGGTCTGCGCACGAACCACAGCGAGCGCTGAGAGTCTCCACTCTTGCCCGTTTGCCTGTTTGCGGGTTCCACAGCCTGAAGCGGCAAGACCGCATGGCGCACTTCAGTTGATTAATTATTAATTGCACTGCTCTGCTCGGTCCCCCATCCCGAGTACGGAGTAATGGGTTAGTTTTAGCTACTCTGTACTCCGTACTCCCCATTGGGTGCATTACAATGAAGGGATTTGCACCATTTAGAAACAAAGAGTCTTTAAATCCCGCATGGCAAGGCGGAGTGGTGTCCAGCAAATGCAACAGGTTCACTTAAAAACGCCTATTGGTATGATGTGAGCCTTGCCATCATGCCGAGACTTGCCCTGGGGCAACATGCACGAGGAGTGTGCGCAATTGAAGTCCTGACGTGTCTTTAACTCTGCATTCAAGCTTGTCTCACTTATCCCGAGAGTCTTGCCGGGAAAAACTCAAATTCACCTCATACTGCACCAGTATCGCCCGGTCATTGTTCCTCGTCGATGCTGTCGATCCCATTGCGCCATCCCTGTCCAGCTTTTCCTTTGCCTTGCCCGTGCTGGCAACCGTGGTGTCTACCCCGTCGCCCTGCCCGTATATCCGCCCCGACTCGACCAGTGTGGTAGTATTGTTGTTGTTGTTGTTGGTGTTGTTGCTTTCTGCCATACTCGCCAGGTTGTACGTCGATTCGCCGTCGGTGTGCCCCGTTGAGCGATGAACATGGCCGAGCTTTACTGACTGGCGGGACGGCGCGCTGCCTGCGCTTCTTCGAGATGTGAAGTTTTGACCCCACCAGCCTCCGAAGGCGTGGACAACAGGTCGCATCACAGGGAGGCAGCATGCCATGACGCTGAGGTGGATTTCGACGGCGGACCAGATCACGGCCGGTGTGCAATTCCACATAGTATCCGCCGCGTATGAATCGTATCTCGACGACGCTACGAGCATCATGATGGAGGCAACTACAACCCTGCGCGTCTATTGTCAGCTCCGGGCTCAAGAGGTGCTTCGATAATCACCCCCTTTCAGGAGAAATCCCCCCTCCCCCCAGAAAAAACTTACGCAATGCCAAACATGAACATGGCTGCGATGGCCGTCTTTTGCGGCCACGGAAGCAGCAGCCGACTAATCTGTGCTGTGCCAAGGGGTTAACACACATGTATTCGTCCCGAGAAGAGCTGTTGTCTTGGCTTACAGGCAGGCAACGCCATGAGAGCAACATCCACTAATAGATGCGCCGAGACTGACCACAGAAAGAACTTGGCCGGGTCGACGGTGCATTTCCCATCAATAGACTTGTCCCAAAAGAAATGCGGCGGGAAGCACTGGAAAATAGCAACAAACAGCTAAGTAGCACCATGTCAACAATACACCGATCTATTTCGTTGTTGGCCGCGCAATCCGGGATGGGGGAGCATTTACCCGCACTATCACCCAGACACTCGCACATCCCGTCAGGATGAAAATGGTAAATCTCGCGCTTGAAATCGACTTGAACAGCCGCCAATATAGAGCCAGTAGAGACAGCTGGGCGGCTCCGACGGCAATCGTGTACGTATGCTCCTCGATCTCCTGCACCATCGCTTGGTAGAATCGCGCTTCGCCCACCGAGACGGGGAGATCGTCAAGGTGTAAGCCGAGACCCTTTGTTATTACTGTTCAGTTCATGTCAGTCTTTGCCGAATGTTTGGGCGATGCATCGTAGCGTCCACCACGCTGTGACGTACAGAAGAAGGCGGATATGTCATATGCAACTGCTGCGGCCTGCCAAATGGTTACTTTCTAGATCCAAACGCGTGCCAAGCAGGACAATATGTACCAGCGACAACACTGCCAGGTAGTCATCCCACCATAGGCTTACTCGCTTTAGTCGTCGAGCATAGAAGCGTAAAGTGAGGAGTAGGGACGAGGGTATTAAAGTGGCGATGATGGATGCGTAGACTCCAGACACTATTGATTCCGCCATGACGAGCCCCGTGATGTGTGAAGACACATAAAAAAAGAGATGTCTCGGAAATATAAACTCAATCTCGCTTTGATTCACCCTGCAGCATTCAAATCAACCATGCTGAATAATAGTTACGGCTCTGCAAGGTCCGGTCGTATGCACAAGAAGAGGTCACATCCACAAGCAAACAGGCGAGTTCGACAAACACGGAAAGAAAAAAGAAAGTAGAGCCCATGTCCCAGCACTCTGTTCATGTACTATGTCGCCCCCGGCAAGCTTCCTCGAATATGCAGCCTAGCCAGTCAGCCAGCCAGCCAACTGGGAGTCTCCGTCTCGCAGTCCCGAGCCACGGCCAACATGGCTTGCATGGATGATCAGCCCAGGGTGTCAGCGGCGGCATATTCGTGAAAATGGCCAGGCGCGGCATTCGCTGGAGGATGCTGGTTGGATCGCATGCGCTAGGGCGCTGTCCCATTGCGACATGGGGTCCCAACTGGTCGAAATCGATTTTCTATTTTGTAAAAGCCCCCAGACCGACCGGAAGGATTGCACGCAAAACCAAATGTGCACCGAGCGCAAACGGCGTTAACTCGGCTGGGAGAATGAGAAAGTGCCTACTCCGTAGTAGTCCCGTGGTTACTTTTAGGGGACGTAAAACTCTGTCCGTTATCCTGGCTGGGATGGGGATAGCATCGTTGCAAGTGGTCAGGGTACATGCCAGACTGGGTAGCCCCAAGATGCCAGCGACTGGTCTTCTGATAATAATGAAACCCTATATTAGCACATCTTACAAGAGGACCGGCCCGTTTTGGACGGTCCGCCGGTGCAAGAATGGCCTGATGATGTTGGAACGTGCTGCGCAAGGCTCCAAAGTGACGACACTTGTCCTCTATTGGACTTGAAGAGCATCCCTAGGGTCTGCTAGCCGATGTGGAAGTTTGCCGAACGATGAGATCTCCGTGGTCCTTAATCGAGGCGTCGGTGTGATTAGGCAGGCATTTTAATCCGTGCGTCTGTCTCCATAATCCGTACTCCATCGATACCATACGACGCTTCTGCCGGCGGCCCCCAAGTTCTGTGGTACGGACAGCATCGCTTTTCGAATCCTTGACCACACCGAACTACCACGACCAACATGAATCTGGTATGTCTGCAAGGCATATTCCGTAGTTAGAAGGAGTCCCTTGCGGACAACTAAGATCATTTGCTTTTCTTCTTCTTCTCTGTCTACTTCTATCTCTTCACCACAGCGTCCAGGTGTGATGTGGCTCTTGGTCCGACATCGAGGCCGATCGCAGCGACCAACAAGGTTCACGCTCATTTTCACGTCCGAGGTTTCTCGTCTGATGGATCGGCAACATACTCCGTAGTAACCCGAGTACTGTAATAGATTGACGTGGAAAGCTTACATGCATATTGTCTCGATCGCATGCCCCATTCTCGCCACGCGAACTCGTCACACCACACCACGAATGCAACACTCCGTATTGCACGCGGTCTGGCTCCAGTCTCTCGACCTCAATAGTGAGGCGGTCAATATTCCCCGTTCATGCATAGTACGGCATACATAATATGACGGTAGGTGCAGGTCAGCCTGGCGCAAACAGGTTACACTACTTCAGCATCTTGTGTCCGTTCTTCATCCTTTCGATAGACCGAAGCAGACGCCGAGCCTTGCCCGGCATTCTTCTAGCAGTTGGGGTGAATGGCGCTCGCGGCGTAGAACAGTTTGAAGTGGATGACGGCTTGAAGACGGGCCACACTGAGCAAGATGCGGCAGCTGCTCGCAAAAAATCGTCAGTGGCTGAGCGCTACAAGGATGCAGCCCCCGGGTTTGCGACTCGGGCCGCTTCCCCGACACGCCTGAATCAAGTTGCTGCCACAAGCACCTCCCTCCAGTACCGTACTCCATACATGAAGCTGAATTGTCTGCTCCGGTTGTCTGGTTGTCTGGTTATCTGTATCTGCCATTCCTGGTAATGTGACTGCCAGCATCTGCGGTGGCAAGGGCTCTATGCTGGTGCCCATGACTCGAGTGAAACCCAACCCAGAATATTTTGGTCGCTCCACTAGCTAACGAGTTCGTGAGGTTGGCGATGCTTCCAGGTGTCTCTTCCCGCGCGGATAGTAGGTAGTATTGGTAGAGTGCGACGGCCTTGGCAATCTGGCAGCCCACAGTTATCCTTAAGACAGCTAAAATCACCGCTGAAGAACCAATGCTACTAGATCGATCGGCTCAATTTTAGCTGACACATTTCTCCAAAAGCCCCAGCCTAGCTTTTCTAGTGCGTCTTGCTCTGTTATTCTAGTTGTTCCGCCAGGGTTCTGCAGAGCATCGTCGGCTAGGCACTCGTGGCATTTAGCCAAGGGTTGAAATGCCCCTACCGTCGTCGACCGAGGGATCAAATCTGATGATGCCACTGCCTTTGTGCTCTCTCTTTGAAGTAATGGCTGGTACCGTAACATTACCTACCCCGTGTAAATACGCCGTTCCAAATCACGGAGCACGGCAACATCCTTTGGCTCAATTTCAATCCCTAAACAATAACGGGGACGTGGCACCATCGGTGGATGTTAGTGGCCCAGCCGTACATAGTACTGAGTAGCTGCTTGCTTTGCCCTGCTGATATTTTGACGATCAACGCCATCCAGCCATGGAAACGCCGGATTGTGGAGTCGAACCAGTTTCTCCCCATGGCAGCATCCTGGCCCTCCTGTTTTCCATCGCCTCGTCCACCCAGTTCTGTTGAGCGAAGTCTCCCTACTACCGTTGTGCTTTTTCAGGCTGTTCTCATATCTGTGCTGCGGAGTGACTACCATCTGGCTCCCGAATGCACAAGCTGGGCCAGTATTGATATTGGTTGCCTAATTTAATCTTGGGGAATGCAGCGAAGCAGCCCTAGCTGAGACGAGAGACCCTGCATCGTACGGAGTAGTGCCCGCAAATTGATCAATGGAGTTTGGGAGGGGGAACACTGCAGTAGAGACCCATGCCCGCCACCCAAGTGATTTTACCATTTTATGTCTCAGAATTCATCCATACCATTTCCTATCACCTTCCGTGTTCCGGTCACCGTCTGTGCCGTGATCATTCTCTCCATTGTCTGTGCCATCTCGAGGGTCGGGGTTGGCTGGCAAGACAAAGTCACCTCGCGACTCGAACGCCACAACACCCTCCGCAATCTTCTGTATGTCTAAACTTCCTGGTCCTTGTTGCGCAAGCTATCGCCACCGCTGACACTGTGTCGCCCTGGCCAGCAACTCCCATTGGGTCAGTCGAATAGAGTCTGCCCGCCCGAAGGCCAAGATAGCATCATGGCGCCAGAGCTGTCTTCTCACGACAATAGGCTGGCTGAGATCGACAGCACCCAAGTCCCGGGCACAGTTCATCTTGTCGATTTAGATCACAGCGCTGCCGCGCCGCATGCCCGCAGTCATTATGATATTATCCTTGTGCCAGCGCCCTCGTCTGATCTAAATGATCCACTTAATTGGTCGCCAGCGCGGAAGCGTCTGCACCTCATCTGCTTGATAGTGTGAGTGAAAACATCATTGGTCGCTACGGGGAGGATATCCAGAGTTTAAATTCGGCCGGGTTCTACGGAGCAAGGGATGAAAAATTAAGGCTGACGCTGGGAATTGTGTGTTATTTTTGGGTGCAGATTTGTTTTTGTCAATGGCATGGCCTTGTCGGTTGTGTATTCGGTGTTGGTTCCGTTGTCGCCCGCACTGCATGTCACTGGTACGTCCACTACGCCACCGAGACAATTGTATAATAGCACATCACTAACGCGACGCGTACACAGTCAGTGATTTAAATGCTGGTACGGGGTACATGTTCCTGCTGCTTGGATGGGGTTTACTCTTCTGGCAACCGTTTGCACTACAATATGGAAAACGACTTACATATCTCTTGTCCATGCTCGGCATTGTTGTATGAGTGCCTCCCATCTACACCCGGAGCCACCACAGCTCAGCTCAATAAATTCCCAAACGTCACCATCATGCTAACAAGAGTGGGGATAGGCTGTGTCTATCTGGAGTCCGTATGCTAACGGTAATGGGCACTGGATTGCGCGAAACATCGTCACCGGGTTCGTGGCCGCCCCCATCGAGGCTCTGCCTGAAACATCCATTACAGATATTTACTTTACCCATGAGCGAGGCACGTATATTGGATGGTACGCATGGGTATTAGCATCGTCCAACTATTTTGCCCCTGTTATTTGCGGCTTTATCAATGATGGCATGGGATACAAGTGGCCATTCTACTTCATGGGTATATTTGGCGGCGCTGCGTTTATCTTCCTCTTCCTGTTTATGGAAGAAACCAATTATGATCGATCGGCTGTCAATACCGCGGATGCCGCCAATACTGTGACGACACCAAGCACTGAACCCGGAGCAGAAGGCGACTTTGAGAAAGCGCCAACTGAAGCGCCAGCGAGGCACGCGGCGGCGGCGGCTCCATTGCGCGGTAAAGAAAAGACGTTTATCCAGAAGCTGTCTCTGAAGGACAAGCCGCGGCCATTCCTCATGCATCGGCGTATCTGGCAAGCACTCAAGCTGCTTGCGTGGCCCAACATTTTCTTCGCGGGCTTCTCGTATGGCACTTATCTGATTTGGTTCAACATTCTGAATGCGACTGCTTCCATCATTTTGGGCGGCGCTCCCTATCACTTCAAGCCAAGTATTGTTGGGCTGAGCTATATTGCCTGTCTTATTGGCGTCATTATCGGGTATGTCGCGCAAGAAAGGGATCAACGAGAGATCCATTGGACGTGCTAACATGAAGGGGTCACAGTTCTGCATACAGCGGTATCGCATCGGACTGGATTGTTATCCGGCTTGCTCGTCGAAATCGCGGCATTTTCGAACCAGAGCAGCGGCTCTGGCTCTATGCCGGTATGACTATCGCTGCTCCATTTTCACTCCTGTTGTGGGGAGTCGGTGTACGTCTATCGCTCTGTTCCTAAATCTTGTGCCAGGTGTACTAACGGAATAGGCTGCCCACCAAATCCACTGGTTCGGCCTTATCTTCGCCATGGTCATTCTTGCAGCCACCAGCGCCGCAGGTGTCACGCTCGCTGTCGCTTATCTCGTCGACTCGTTCCCCGAAATTTCTGGTGACGGCCTCACGTCCATCATCCTCATCCGCAACACCATGAGCTTCGCCATCGGCTATGGCATCACACCGTGGCTAGATGGGCTGGGCCTACAGAACTGCTTCATCAGCGTGGCTTTTGTGGCTCTGGCCATTTGCTCGGTGTTTTTGCCTATGATCTGGTTTGGAAAGAAGTTGAGGTCGATGAAGAAGGAGAGCTATTGGCGGGAGGTGCGGGTCCAAAAGGATGTGAAGGTTTATTGACGCGCGTCACGGGTGATGAGATGAGGTGCTCGAACTGGTTATGAAGCTTTATGATGTATGTGCTAAGAATAGTAGTTATGAACAACCCGGAAGAGTGGCATCTGGCCTCTCAACAACAAAACTAGCTACATTAGGTAGCTCTCCACTCACTTCCGATGAGCAGAAACCTAAACCTGTCAACAAGTTTTGACAGACACACACCCTCCACCCCTACCTCTCCTCGCTCGTCTTACTGATTTCCATCGCGTTTGCTATCTTCAACCACTCTGCATGTGGGCAACCCCGGTCTCTTTGATGGCTTTGCATCCCTCGAGAGGAAGTTACGAACATCGCTTACTCGTCAAGTTCTACAGCAAAACCTATCATGTTCATCCACTAGGACAATATAAATGT
Source organism: Conoideocrella luteorostrata (assembly GCA_032433595.1). Lineage (NCBI taxonomy): Eukaryota > Fungi > Ascomycota > Sordariomycetes > Hypocreales > Clavicipitaceae > Conoideocrella > Conoideocrella luteorostrata. Next base: position 233,196 of record JASWJB010000024.1, read on the forward strand.
TCTTTGTATTATCTCATAGCGCGCATGCTTTAACCTCAAAGACACCACCCATCTTTAGAAAAACCAGACCCATCATCACTCCGAATAGCTTGGCGGATGGTCCACCATACGACATCTCGCCTTCATAAAGCACAATACCTCAAAAATCTCCGCACACACCCTCGACCCCCTCTTCTTCCAAGCCATGCCCGGCCACACGTAAGTACAGAAACTATCCAGCCTGCTGTCATGGGTCACCGTGTAAATGAACCTTACATAGTGGTCCTCCACCGTCCAATTTGTCTTGTCCGGGTTATATTCATGAAACTTAATATTGTTTCCCTGAACTGTGTCATAAGCGATAAGTACCGTCGTTTGCTTGTCCGGCTCAGGCACATCAGGGTTCTTGGTGAGGCAGTCGTGCCAGAACTCGGCCCAGGAGCCCTGGACGCACCTGCTCTTGAGCCACGTTCCGAAGCTGGCGGCGTCCTCGAAGGGGAGCGTTTCCAAGAAGAGCCGCTCATGCTGAGCGGACAGGCCGAGCAGAGGCTGAGGTGGGCGCGGGTCGGTGGTGGTCATTGAATGGGAGTGGTGTTTAAGGAAGCTTGCAAAAGCGGCGGAGAGGGAGTGGTGAGAGCAACGACAGCGACTCCTTTGACCGACCATCAGGAAGAATTTAGGTACTAGATACATTCAAGGAGACCGGGAAACTAGGAAACTCGGTGCCTCGGGGTCATTGGGTATTTTATATTTCTATTTTCGTTTGTTGCCTGACAGCCTCGTTTGCCTGAGTAGCACGCCAGACAACTAAGTTCGGATGCTGACGCTGAGAATTCCCACAGAAAAACCTAGAAAGAAGGTTTGTTTATCTGCCATTCTCTCTGCAGTAAATAGTAGCCTCTCCTGTGGCGCACTAATGGTATGATTGCCTTTTCAGTCCATACATACTCCATGGAGGTTCAAAGAAGTATTGCGTGGACGGGAATGGGTCTCCCACAAAAAAAAATAGTTAAAGCTTAGCTAATTTGATCAAGCTATTTAAATTAGGTAAAAGGGGTATAGGTCGGAAATTCAGCCTCCCTTTTACACCTAAATTACATCTTTATTCTGAGCTCTGCTCCTCTGCCTACTATGCTTACGTCACTACATTGAAGACTGTTCGCACACCGGATAATCTCGAATGGAACCGCTCAACCATTTCATCTCACTGTCGACGAGGTCCCAGCAAATTCAATTAGATTTCTACCTAATTCTTTGAACCGAATTTAATTTGCATGAGCGGGCGTGTCGGACGCCGTCCTCGTACTTTAGTGGATGTGTGAGAGAGATTGAGGGAGCTTTAGGTCGACCTAGTAGAAATCGATCGTAGGCTTTTCCAATTGCACGTAAAATATTCAAGTCATCAAGACATCCTCCCAGCGTTTCATGGCATGCTGCAGCTATCGCAAACAAGCGGACCTTGGTCCGGTAAACGATAATTCGTGCCATGAGCTGTTCTGCGCTCTGCTCATAAACACCTTTGTACTTCCTTTTCGCTCTTCACGCGGGACCAAAAGCGAGTGCCTTGAGCGGTTACCACTTCTCCCGCTCTGTAGTCTCAAGGATCCTCGCTCTTGTAGTTGTCTTCGGCCTCTCCTCCAGATGTGAAGACTCGACGTCCACATACAATGCCACACTGTCTGTACGCGCGAGATCCATTCCACCTCCGCGTTTGTCTCCAGCATCATGGGGTTGATCGTGCAATCTATTACGTACTAGTACCTGGTAGACCAAAAACAATGCGGAGGGCTACTCCAAAGTGGAGATTATGTTCTGCAAAGCGTGCCATGCCCACCATGGCACATGGGATTCGGAAGGGAAGGCGTCACGTCTTCGTGAAACAGCGTGCCTACTGTACATTATTCCCGGCGGCGCATAGCTTGGTTGGGACGTGTGGAGTCCATTCAAGCCCCCGTACAAGCCAATTTGGAGCTTATCCGCTGAGGCGGCGGCAAGACACATTTTTTGCTAATCACGGCAATTCACGTCCCTGGCTAAACTTGGGGTTGGCATCTCGCGCAAGTGGAGTTGAGGCTCCGACCTCGGGCACTGCATCGGGTCTATGAAGATTAATTGACATAATTGAATCACGGGCATTAAGCACACTACGGATAGAGATGGCTGCTGTAGTTGAGGGAATTATTATTATTATTTTTTAGCCCCAGAGGATCAGGGTCAATAGGTCATATCATGTATCACGGAGTTGAGTAGGTAGGTAATTAGTTATCAGTTACAATCTACAGCAGGGATAGCACATATTGTACTTCCACAGCACCCAAGTGCCGGCCAAGCCGATGAAGACGCACTGCATGCCCCCAATTTACTGGTGCCGTAGTGGCTGACTGATGCCGGAGAGGGCGCAAATACGGCTGTATCTTCGGCCCAACTCGAAATGACTCGCTCATTTTTACTTGCCCCTGCCATAACTTGCCTGCATTTGGCAGCTACAGATATGTAGAACGGAGGCGCCGTGCATGGGTGCAGGCGACATCAGAGAATTAACCATATTGTATTGCAAAGCTCTTTGTGTTCTAGATACCCCGAGAGCCTTCAATTGATTATCGTGTTGATTGCACAGGTTTGGCGGATGTGATAGCACAAGCTTCCGGGCCAAGGCCATCCATCCGATGCTCTTGAGCCGGGGCACGCGACCCGCCGCGGATCCGAGGCGTCCCCAGACTTGGCTTGCATGGTATCGTGGTTATGGAGTACAGATACGGAGCATATTCGGGTGCTATACGGAGTACTCCGTACGGAGTACTTGGCTAAGTAATAGTTAACTAGCTGCGCAGCATGGCAGTTCGATAGCGTGGGCGTTCCTATTTAAGTGACTTTATCCTGAGACGAGACTAGCTCGACATGCTTATCATCACGATGCCATCCCGGATTCCGGTTTATTCCCCTCCTGTATACTCCGTACCCGGAAGCCATTGAGAATAAACCTCATCGCCTGCCCACGTTTGTATTGCTCAACGGCTTTCGGCCGCTTTGCTCCTCTGCGATTAACCGACTGCGTCGACCAGCCATCGTGAACGTGCTGTGTAATTGCTACTGGGACTCACAAGCCATGAGGCATTCTTCGACGAATTCCTGTGTCTTGCTACAGTAGACGGATTATCCGCTTCTGCAATTGAGAACAAACAGCCTGAACTGACACCATGGAACCTCCGCCAGCCCGTCGCGGCGGCAGCATCAGCCAGAATGGCAAACGACGCACCAGCATCGTTGACGATGCCACGGCCCTCGAGACAATGGGCCACAAGCAGGAACTGAAGCGCAATTTCTCCATGCTCTCCATGCTCGGATTGGCGTTCGCCATCCTCAACACCTGGACCGCTCTCGCCGCCTCCATTACACTTGCGCTCCCGTCTGGAGGGTCCAGCTCCGTCATATGGGGTCTCATGGTCGCCGGTATCTGCAATCTCTGCTTGGCTGCCTCATTAGCTGAGTTCCTCGCGTCATATCCAACCGCCGGTGGGCAATATCACTGGGCGGCCATCATTTCGTGGAAGGGCTCCAGCCGCGCCATCAGCTACATCACCGGCTGGATCAACGTCTGCGGATGGGTTGCTCTCAGCGCCACCGGCCCTTTACTGGGAAGCACCTTCATCATCAACATTATTTATCTCTTCAACCCAAAATATGACGCGAAACCATGGCAGCAGTTTCTCATCTATATCGCCTTCGCGCTCATTGCGCTGGTCATCAATGCGTTTCTCACGAGACTCTTGCCCTACTTCACCAAGGCGGCCTTCATCTGGTCCGTCACAGGATTCGTCGTTATAGTCATCACGGTGTTGGCGTGTGCTTCGCCAAACTTCCAGAGTGGAGAGTTCGTCTACGGCCAGTTTATTAACAATGTCGGGTGGCCGGATGGTTTGGCCTGGATGCTGGGGCTGCTCCAGGGGGCGTTCGCGCTGACTGGTGAGTTTGGCCGCCAATAAGTTCCTCGTCCAGAGCATGATTGAACTGATGTGTGTAAACTGTAGGTTTCGACGCAACTGCGCACATGATTGAAGAAATCCCGGACCCTCAACGCCAGGGCCCCAAGATCATGCTCTACTGCATCGGCATTGGAATGTTTACCGGCTTCATCTTCCTCAGCGCCTTACTGTTCTGCGTCAACAATATCGACGACGTTATCAAGTCCAGCTCGGGTCCACTCCTGCAAATCTTTATGGACGCAACCAAGAGCAAAGCCGGGAGTACGTGCATGCTCATCTTCCCGCTGCTGTGCATGGTCTTCACGACAGTGACTCTCGTGTGTACGAGCACACGGATGAGCTACGCCTTCGCACGAGATCATGGCATGCCGTTTAGTCGCTTCTTTGCTCGTGTACATCCCACTCTTGAGGTGCCTCTCAATGCGCTCTTCTGGACCGTCGGATGGGTTATCGTGTTTGGCTGCATCTTCTTGGGATCGAGCAGCACCTTCAACGCCATCACTTCAGCCTCGGTCGTTGCTCTCGGTGTGACGTATGCTATCCCCCCGGCTATCAATGTGCTACGCGGTCGAAAGATGCTGCCGGAAAACCGATCATTCAAACTGCCCGGACCGTGGGGCTGGATTCTCAACATTGTAGGTCCTCTATCAGAATATGCGCAAGTGCTATTTGGCACATGGCTGACATTGACTCCAGGTCGGGATCCTTTGGTCCATTCTTACCACTGTTCTTTTCGTCTTTCCGCCAGAACTTCCCGTCACGGCCAACAACATGAACTACTGCATTGTTGCGTTTGGGGTCATGCTTCTGATTGCCGGATTAACGTGGATATTCGACGGACGGAAACGCTACACAGGGCCGCATTTGGATGTGCAGGGGCTGGTGGAGGGTACGATTGAGGGGATGGAGCCAGTGAGGACGACACCATCTGAAAATAAGACGTGAGAGGAGATGGTCAAAGGGAACAACTCGGTCCCTATTGATGCGTAGAGGATATGTGCTCGAAGGTAGTGAATTGAGTTCTATTGATGACACGTTGCTTAGGCTATTCCTGATTTCTTTAGTGTCCGAGTGTTTGGCGTGTGTCATGTCACTGGCCTTATATCGCAGCAACGATTGTTTACATCACGCTGCTCGCTCCAGGTATAGTTATTGGGGGGCAAGGGCTCAGTTGCAGCAGGCGTGGGATTGAGAGCTCACGATGCGAATCATCACACGAATGTTCTACTTCCGACTACCGTACAGTGCCATCCACCCTATAGTCTTAACAAAGGCCCTGCCCGTGGAGCTCGATAGATTAACATGATGGAATAGCTTTACCCCATATCTAAAAAGGATAATTGGCTCTTATTTTAATTTCTTTACCATTTCTTCCGACGGTGTCCTTAGTCCCGGCATGTGACATTTTTGGCTCAATGCACGGATAATACAACTATTGGCAATTTTATCTTTAATATCACTCATTTACATTTTGTTGACCATCGAAATCGAAAGCTGAGGGATGCGAGCATAGAGGTGTTTAGCTGCAGCCTTGTTCGCTGGCTTCCCACAATCTGCCACCCACTTCAATATTCCGCATCTGGAGCTACTGCTACTGCGATCTACTCGCTTCGCCATTTGTACCCATATTTCAAGCCATTATTCCATCATTTTTCGGTCATGCCTACGATAAGTTGTACAGGTATACTTCTGCTATAGGCATGGGTATGTCTCAGCGCTGATAGCTCACTCCAACTTACTCAATCAAAATTGGTTTGTCGCTGATTAAACTCAGGGTTGTTCGAAGTACAACTTATGATATTGTGATTCTCTTCGTCAGAATATGTACACATATCTTTGATGACTATTTATGCAACTATGACGAGTTGAAGAAGCGACGAGGAATCGCTAGTAGGACTTCCGGCTTCTGAAAGGACAGTCGACAGGAAGCTAACTTAGGCTCCAATGTTGTTGGCGGACTGGACAAAACCAACCTCGGTGAATACAGCTAGGAATTAATGCCTAAAATTGATTGGGCACGATGAGCGATGCGAGCGGGATGCTGCCTGGTTGTTCGACATACTATTGGGTGGAAGTTGGGTACCACCTGTCAGTGCATTACATTTAGGGGCGCGACACCATTGAGACTGTCAAGCATCTCCTCTCGAAATTCATAGTATACTACTTAGTGGACAGTTTTCTGCATTCTCAGCCTCAATTATCTTTCAACGCTGGGCTAGTCACTATCGCTTCCTTCCACGACCCAAAAGAGTATCACTAACTCGTGTAACCTCACATCTGACGACGCGAATCAGCAGACAGCAGAAACTATCCGACAGAGTCTGCTCCGTCTCCGCCCGTGCCCTCGGGATCACCACCAATCCATATTTACCGAGGAACTCGAAGGCGGTGTTTACGGAAACGAGCGAGGGCACGCTTCGGAAAGTCGAGCGATCGCTTCGAACGAAAAGACCAACAGCGATTAAGGACCCATTTCGATCCCAGAGAATAGAATGGAGACGGGTAGTGATGGTGCTACTGCTCGAAAACCAGCGGACAGCGGCGCCAGGCCCCTAGCAGACTACACTGTGGGTTGGATCTGCGCCACCAGCACCGAGTATGTTGCCGCGCAGGCTTTTCTCGATGAGAAGTATGGAAGTCCAGAGCATACACACCCCAAAGATAACAATGATTATACTTTGGGTAGAGCTGGGAAACACAACGTCGTCATCGCCGTTTTGCCTCTGGGGGAGTATGGTGCCTCTTCTGCAACAGGCGTCGCAAAAGATATGCTACGCAGCTTTCATAATCTCAGAATTGGCCTCATGGTTGGTATTGGAGGAGGTGCTCCAAACCAAAAGCATGACATTCGCCTTGGCGACGTCGTGGTGAGTGCCCCTGGGGATGGCAGTGGTGGCGTGTTTCAATACGACTTTGGTAAGATGATTCAGGGCCAGAGTTTTCTTCCGACAGGATATCTAAACCAACCGCCAGCCTTCTTAAGGGCAGCGGTTAACGGACTCAAAGCTCAGTATGAAGTCGACGGCCACCAGCTCGAGCCAGCCATCGAGGGTGTTTTCAAACGCAAACCAAGACTGCGGGCGAAGTATAGTAAGCCAGATCTACTCAGCGATATACTATATCAAGCTGAAGTCATCCACCCTCCAAGCAGTGAAACAAACTGTATGGTATCATGTGGCACCGACCCAACGAAAATAATACCCAGACGCAAAAGGACTGAATATGACGATGACCCAGCTATTCACTATGGCTCAATTGCCTCCGCCAATGCTTTAGTGACAAACGCTACAATCCGAGACAAGCTTTCAGCTGAGAAAGGTGTCCTCTGTTTTGAAACGGAAGCAGCGGGATTAATGAACCAATTCCCTTGCCTAGTGGTCCGCGGTATTTGTGACTACTCAGACACCCACAAGCACAAGGAATGGCAAGGGTACGCAGCGATGACAGCCGCTGCGTACGCGAAGGATCTTCTGTGTCGTCTAGTTCCTGCTAAGATCAAAGCTGAAAAGAAAGTCTGCGATATTCTATCCGGTACGTTTAAAGTCTCGGCGTCGTATCACGATATGTTTGCATGCTAATAAGACAACAGGCCTTCATGAAGTTGCAGAAGACCACCGGGATATAGCAAAGGAGCAGCTTCAAATACAAAAAGATCGTGCCAAGGAGATGCTATCCAAAGAGGAACGCGAGTGCCATCGATTATTCCGACTCAAAAACAGCAGCAGCGATACAACATACGAGTGGTACAAAGCTCGGGTAGAAGAGAGGGTTGAAGGCACATGTGTTTGGCTTCTTGAGCACGAACACTTCCAATCTTGGCTAAAAGATGATGCCGGTCCTCTATTGGTCTCTGCTGACCCTGGCTGTGGAAAGTCAGTGCTAGCTAAGTACCTGATTGACCACTACCTGCCACAATCGTCAACTATCTGTTATTTCTTTTTTAAAGATCAAGACCAGAACACTGTTCAGCAAGCACTCTGTGCTGTGCTCCACCAGTTGTTTTCTCAAATGCCATCTCTGATAAAACACGCCATACCACAATATCACAAAAATGGGCCAGAGTTAGCCAAAAATACAGAATTGCTCTGGCAGATCTTGCGAAACGCTGTTAAAGATTCCCAGGCAGGGCAGGTGATTGTAGTTCTGGATGCCTTGGACGAATGCGCCGAATCAGAGTTTGCCAATCTTGTGCGGAATGTGGAGAGCCAATTTCGCCAGGGTCAATTAGGTTGCGGCAAAATAAAATATCTTCTAACCTGCCGCCCGTATGAACGCACTATATCTGAGTTTCGAATCTTACTAAACACATTTCCGAAAATCCATATCCCCGGAGAGGAAGAGTCAGATAAAATTAGTCAGGAGGTAAACAGAGTCATCACTTGTCGAGTTAATCAGCTATCAGAGAAGAAGCAGCTCTGGCCTGATATAAAGAATTCTTTAGAGGAAAAGCTACGAGAGACCACTCACCGTACTTATCTCTGGGTATATCTTTGTTTTGACTACTTGGATAAAGAGGACTTTAAAAAGACAGCAAAGGGGGTAGAAGCCGCTATTGCAACACTCCCGAGGAGCATTGATGAAGCTTATGAGCAAATACTCCAAAAGTCAAAGGATCATTCCCTTGCCCGAAAGGTACTGAGCATCATCTTAGCGGCGCATCGACCTCTAACATTAGCAGAGATGAATGTTGCAGTAAATGTGGATAATGACAGCAAAGTAAAGTCAACCCACGATCTGGATCTAGAGATCGAAGTAGACTTCTGGAATCGTCTTAGGTCATCGTGTGGTCTGTTTATCTCAAGTTACGGGGGTAAGATTTATTTTCTCCACCAAACCGCTCGCGAGTTTCTCATTGCAGATTCACCGTCAGACACAAATCTTTCGCGACAGACACTATGGAAGCGCTCTATTACGGTCCAGCACGCACAACTCGTTCTTGCGGAAGTCTGCGTGCTCTATCTGAGCTATTTTAACTCCAGCAACAGCCTTCTTACACATGAGGAGGACGAAGAGGACGAAGGCAACTACGCTCTCTTAAATTACGCCTCTGAAAGATGGGGCTTTCACTTCCGGGGAGCAGAGATCAATGAAGATGCAAGTTTAGTTATTTGCGCACTCAACATCTGTGATTCAGGGTCCAGGAGCTTTTCAATATGGTCTGAAATCTTCTCGGCTAAGAACGTAGACATAACCAACTTTACAAATCTTATGGTGGCGTCATATTTTGGCCACGAAGCCATCGCGAAGCTGCTTCTAGATGATGGCGCCGAGGTCGACTCAAAAGATATATATGATCAAACGCCGCTCTTATGGGCCGCTAAAGAAGGCCATGAAACTATTGCAAAGCTGCTGCTAGATAAAGGCGCCGAGGTTGACTCGAGGGATAATAAGTATAGCCAGACGCCGCTCTTATGGGCCGCTAAAGAAGGCCACGAAGCTATCGCGAAGCTGCTTGTTGATAAAGGCGCCGCGGTTAACTCAAAGAATAGTTCTGGCCGAACGTCACTCTCATGGGCTGCCGAAAGAGGTCACGAAACTATCGCGAAGCTGCTTATTGATAAAGGCGCCGCGGTTAACTTAAAGTGTAGTTCTAGCCGAACGCCACTCGTACGGGCTGCCGAAAGAGGTCACGAAGCTATCGCGAAGCTGCTTGTTGATAAAGGCGCCGCGGTAAACTTAAAGTGTAGTTCTAGCCGAACGCCGCTCTTATGGGCCGCTAAAGAAGGCCACGAAGCTATCGCGAAGCTGCTTGTTGATAAAGGCGCCGCGGTTAACTTAAAGTGTAGTTCTGGCCGAACGCCACTCTCATGGGCTGCCGAAAGAGGTCACGAAGCTATCGCGAAGCTACTGCTAGATAAAGGCGCCGAGGTTAACTCGAGGGATAACAAGTATAGCCAGACACCGCTCTTATGGGCTACCGAAAGCGGCCATAAAGCTATTGCGAAGCTGCTGCTAGATAGAGGCGCCGCAGTAAACTCAAAGTGTAGTTCTGGCCGAACGCCACTCTCATGGGTTGCCGAAAGAGGTCACGAAGCTATTGTGAAGCTGCTTGTTGATAAAGGCGCCGAGGTTGACTCGAGGGATAATAAGTATAGCCAGACACCGCTCTTATGGGCTGCCAAAAGTGGTCACGAAGCTATTGCGAAGCTGCTTGTTGATAAAGGCGCCGAGGTCGACTCAAAAGATATATATAGTCGGACGCCGCTCTTATGGGCTGCCGAAAGCGGCCACGAAGCTGTTGCGAAGCTGCTGCTAGATAGAGGCGCTAACTCAAAGGATAGTAGTTCTGGCCGAACGCCACTCTCATGGGTTGCCGAAAGAGGTCACGAAGCTATTGTGAAGCTGCTTGTTGATAAAGGCGCCGAGGTTGACTCGAGGGATAATAGGCATAGCCAGACGCCGCTCTTATGGGCTGCCAAAAGTGGTCACGAAGCTATTGCGAAGCTGCTTGTTGATAAAGGCGCCGAGGTTGACGCGAGGGATAGGTATAGCCTAACGCCGCTCTTATGGGCTGTCGAAAGCGGCCACGAAGCTATCACGAAGCTACTGCTAGATAGAGGCGCCGCGGTTAACTTAAAGTGTAGTTCTGGCCGAACGCCACTCATACGGGCTGCCGAAAGAGGTGACGAAGCTTTCACGAAGCTGCTTGTTGATAAAGGCGCCGAGGTTGACGCGAGTGATGAGTATAGCCAAACGCCACTCATATGGGCTGCCCTAGAAGGTCACGAAGCTATCGCGAAGCTGCTTGTTGATAAAGGCGCCGCGGTAAACTTAAAGTGTAGTTCTGGCCGAACGCCACTCTCATGGGCTGCCGAAAGAGGTCACGAAGCTATCGCGAAGCTACTGCTAGATAAAGGCGCCGAGGTTGACTCAAAGAGTAGTTCTGGTCGAACGCCACTCTCATGGGCTGCCCTAGAAGGTCACGAAGCTATCGCGAAGCTGCTTGTTGATAAAGGCGCCGAGGTTGACTCGAGGGATAATACGTATAGCCAGACGCCGCTCTCATGGGCTGCCGAAAGCGGCTACGAAGCTGTTGCGAAGCTGCTGCTTGATAAAGGCGCCGCGGTTAACTCAAAGTGTAGTTCTGGCCGAACGCCACTCTCATGGGTTGCCGAAAGAGGTCACGAAGCTATCGCGAAGATGCTGCTAGATAAAGGCGCTGAGGTTAACTTACAAGATAATCATGGTCAGACACCGCTCTCATGGGCTATTGACAGCGGCCACGAGGCCATCGCGAAGCTGTTGCTAGATAACCATGACAGATAAAAGAGGGAGAACGCTGCTCATCACAGCGTTAGAAAGTAGACATGAGGATATTGTAAATCTGCTTCTCCGGAACCCGGGGCGTGCTATAGTGATTAACATAACCACAGACGAACCGCCTTCTTCTACGCCGCTAGAAATGGCTATTACAACGTTATTCAGTTACTTTATTGAAAAGAGCGTAGCTGAAATTCAAACTAAAGATCGATATGGCTCCACGCCCCTCATAGTTATTGAGAGGAGAATTGCTTCAGTCAGGAAGATCAGTGCCGTAAATAGCTAGATCAGTGAGGCAATTACTGAGCAGCTAAGCGAGCTAAAGGTGACTGTAGGGCGTTTTCAGCTGTGCAGGGCATCGTAAAATCCGAAGGAATCTGACGGATTAGTTAAAGTCAGGCTTAAAAGGAAAGAATTCCCCGTTAATTTGGAAGGCATCAGACATCATCAATTTTATCACAATCTATTCATTCCTATCAATTTTCCACGGTGCAATTGCTCTGGCTTCAACGACATAACAATAGTTGCAGCTGAAAACGGGCAAGAAAGTATTGTCAAAGAGCTTCTTGCCTGCTCGGTTACTCCTCTTGGCCTTACGGATGGCTTTGGTAGGTCACTAGCTTGGTGTGCAAAGAAAAGTGAACATGAACCAACGCTTGAATTTGTCCTTAGGCAGCACTTGTTATGGTGGAATATTTTCGATTTGCTAGGAGTGCGTTGAATTGGGTATGAAGTGCCATGATGAATCCCATAGTTGGAATTTGAATCTCGTGGTTAAATTACAATTTTTGTTGGAATTTCTCGTCAAGCGCAGCGTGCGGGCGCACACGTACCCGGTCAATGGTCGCCCTGGCGCGCCTCTTATAAATGCGGCACGCTCAGGGACCTTCTTTCTCTCTTATTTCCTAGATAACCATGACCGAATGAATTGAATACTTTGTTTTACCTATTACTTCGTGCAAGAACCTTTTGACATCAAATCAGAAGCCCTGTGCTTCCTGCAATTTTATAATGCGTTCAAGCAGCATTCCTTGGAAAGCAGCCCGTCACAATGGATTCTGGCTATCTAACATAGGGAAATGGAGTCAGTAATGGATGTCAACGATACAGAGATTTTCGGAGATCCGTCATCTTGATAGCTACGTATTTATTAGTGGAATCAATTAGACCACAAAACACTAGAAAAGGAAGGGGGCATTCCTGCCCCTTTTTAAATCATGTTAGCCTATTGCCTAAGACACTACGTGTTGTAGGGATTAGTTAGATAACTGCTCTAAACTGACCGCTTTACCTTTCGATGGGCTGGGGCCATTCCGGCCATCAATATGGCAGTCACTTCAATGTGTGACCCCCTATACTGTAGTTGAAACAAAGCAATTTCGTCTCTGCTCATTTTTTATCATCATGCTCCGATAACATTGATTTTTTTGGCATAGTTCTAATGTGTGCTACTCTAGAAAACTCCTTTCTTCCATCCCGGACTGAGCCGCTTGGCTCTCTCGAGTCTCATGACGACGACGCACTAGAACTCCTCGAATATAAAGTAAAACCAAATAGCAGTCATAACATAATAGCAAGTGCTTAGTAGAAGACAAGACTCTGGTAGCGCCGTTTGACTACATACGAGAGTTACCCGGCAAGATATTCGCACTGGCTTAACCAACATGTTTCAACGCTTTCTTTGTCACAGGAATTGAAAGGAAGCAGCAAGACACTAGAATCAAGGGAAGTCGTGTATCACAAAACTCATAAAAAGGTGAAGCCACAAATTAATAGCGTGAGTAATGCTTTTTATATGGCTTGTGACAGAAGACAACATTCCATCCTGACGATCACACAATGATGACATTGATGACGGAATTGATTACAAAGCTGAGACTCCATAGCTAGAATTGAAGCATAAGAGGAGGTCTATTTCCTCATCAGAATTGTAAGGATACACGGACCATTCCACTGAATCAGATGACCATAGCTGCCCACTTGTAACATTCCCTACGTCCCCGAGCACAGAGTCGCTCTGATCAAGAAAGTAATCGACCTCCTACACAATGCCTTTTTGCTATGAGTGAGTATGGAAGCGTGATGGAAGTTCGAAAGTATTCTATTAACAGATCCCAACATTAACTATATCGAAGACTTTTTTCTTAACTACGACGTAGAGTCTCTGTAGCTTATCGCAGCTTTGGAGTCTCGCGGACAATTTTCTCGGCTAATTTAGCATACTTTATCGCGCAGCGAGAACTTGAAAAACTTCTCATCGATTCACCTTCACTACATACACTAAGGAGCTGGTCAATCTACATCACGGCAAGGGTTTAAAATTTTACTGAAGAAACTCCCTCTATTGCTTAGCCAGGGATGAGTATATTTTGTCGACCCAAAACACACACCCACCAGTCACGTATACTGGTGTCTGACATACAGCCAGCAACGTTCCGTAAACTCCGTGAAAACTTCTCGCAGAGACCTTCCATAATTCGTAGTGACCATACTCGGGGCTAGATCAAGTGATCTTATAGCTTACCCGTCATTAATGGGGTTCCTGTGCACTTCAATAAAGCAATTCAATTACAATAGGCATGAGAACAGGGCTCCAGACAAAGAGATACTTTAATAACACAGGGAAAAACTTCTTGGTTCCATAGTCTGCCACTGTGAGGGATAGGCCTCCTACTTATGGGTATATCATTTGATCTGACCAATCCGGTCAAGTCCAAAAACTCATTCCGCCCACACAATATAAAGATGTTTGGGATAAGACAAGAGGTTTATTTCGATTATTGATCCATTTAACGTAAGCTGGAACCTCTAATAATCGTAATTACGACTCCATAGTGGAAACCTCAGACACTTCCTTCAAGATGCGAGATAATGATTACAACTTACAAAGCGACACAACTATAGGAATAATAAATACTACAAGGATTCTTCCAAGTAAATTTTCCTATTCCACATTCACGGTCAGTCGGGAGAGCTTAGTGTTAGAATTGATAGGAGAAGTTCAAATTTGTTTGCATTGTTGGGACCAGCTGTGTTACTTCGATGATGGATGCAGAATCCCCCGTCTGACGGCCTCGTCCAAATCCCCCTATAAATACCCCTATAATCTGAGACACTTCCGTCCTGAATTCCTGCCTTAGGCCCAGAGGCCACGTAACCTTCCTTGCACATCCCGTGCATCCACACATCCAGTCCACACACACCCGTGTAATCCAACACTTAGCTGCTCTGCACACTAAGGCAGCGTGTCGAGGATGGTGTCGTTGTAAGATAACAAGAAGGTGTGCTTGTTACCCCAATAGACCAAAAAGATCCGTCAATGCAAGCGACTGCTTGCACTGCACCTTACACCTATTTATAAGGCCTATGCGCTGCGCGCGCCAGAACCTTACAGTCGTGATGTTCATTTTCTATCCAAATCGACAGACAGACGGTTCGTGCGCACAGCAGAATAGTTCATAGCCTGTAGCAGCTCTGATTTACTGGCAATCATCCGACCGAATCATTGAGCCAGACTGTTAGTGTGCGATCGACTAGGTTAGGTTCTCATAGCCTCTGTATTATCGAAATGATAACAGCTAGCACAAGAGTAGTGGCCATTATCCCCCCAGAACACTGCCCCGAAATAAGGATAACCTCGAGTTGTTACGTCAAAGAGTGCTATCATGCTGTAATTCATTGTGAATCGTCTCGAGTGCCACCTTTAGGTGCGAGGTCTATCCAACCTAAAGAGACTTGGCTTTGGTCCATAAGTAATAATCAGATGGTTTCATCTGCGCTCTAGGAGAGCCTCCAGACGCATTCATGCTATGGTAACTTGACACCAAGTTTTTTTCTGCCTTTCAACCTGTTAAATTGCCAACGAATCCCAATAATTCGGAAGGATATGACTCGGACGGGTCAAGTAAGCCCCATAATTGTTCATGTAGGTACTCCATGGATCTGCTTGTCAGAATTTCAATGAATGATTCTCTATAGTTTACATACAAGGCTCGCGGTGCTTTCCGGCCCCCTACCCGAACTCTTATTGATACTCTGTAGAGCCAGGGGAAGATAAGGGACTAAGGGCTCAGTCACAAGACTCTATTAGCCCAGCTCTCCTCTTTTTATTAGAGCATTGAACTTGAACAGCCCTTTGCACGTGGTTGTAGGATGCAGCTATCAGTTTAAAGGACTATTCTTACGCCTCAATGACAAGAAACAAGCTCCTCCGCAAATTTGTTAGCAACAGTTATTCCAAGACTTTCGAATGCGGAGTAGGCAGCTATGCTGCGATAAGTGGCCGTATATCACATAATAGAGACGGAGCAATAAGTTACGTAAGCTATGTATAAGAAATTGATTTCTCTATTGGAGCAACTGTGCAACATAGTCTACAGAAGTATATTTTATTAATACCGCTGATGCAGTGACAAAGCGAAATAGACAATTATATGTACTATCTAGCTTTAATATTCCGAGAAACAAGTTTAAATATAAGGTTAAGAACAGTTTTAGTGAGGAGTATTTGAATAAATTATAAGTTCAAATTAGAGGCACAAGGGTCCCCAGCATAGCAGTTGCTGAACACCACATAATCGCAGCAGTAATTAGCCCTTAGTGCCCAATAGTAGAACTCACGTAAAATCAACCCGCATAATATCCAACGACCACCATAAGCCAATCAGGTCATCGAGAGGCAAGATAACATGACATAATTAAACTTGAATTTACACTGAGCTATTAACGTAAACTCGATGAGGCAGCTAGTTCCCTAATCAGGAGTACTCAGAGTTAATTCAGACGGCAGAGCATTTACGGCTCGTTCTGTGTACGCCCTCTACGGAGCCATCTACTCTGACAGTAAAAAGGTAGCGAGTTTTTCCAGAAGTCGTCTAGGAAGCTGTAACAGCTTGACGACTTTCCCCCAACCCTCTCATACTCGAGATTATATATGTATAACTGAACCAGACAGGCTAGTTACGTATGTACGCAGACCCCACTACTGGAGTGTCGTGCCCACAACACTGTAACTTTGAGTTACGGTACTAATAATAATAAAGTTGGCTCATACCTGTCAAAATATGCCTCAAAAGTTTCGAAAGTAAATAACAGGGCCTGACTTGACAGCATGCTTTAGGATCGAGGGGGAATTTGAAGATTGTTATTCCTCGAGAAAGAGTGGATACGGAGGTGGCACATACATACGAGGGAGCGGGTCCGAGAAAGGCATAAGGCACAAACAAGGCTGCTGCCAAAACATTGCTGCCAATGGACAGCGTGTCATCCGCAGGGTCTCAAAGCTAGCAAGTCTTGTAATGTGTGTTCAGTAAAACTTTTTCAATGCTTAGCGAACTTCCTCGCGCGAGAACACGGGGTCGAATAATGCCAAGGCTATTTATTAAGTGCAAGCAAGTCGGCTTGAAGAGGAGGAGGTTTAGAGTGGGAACCACTGATCAAGAAGGGATATCCCTGCCTGACAAACTAATAAGAGATAATTTGTCCACCTTGAAAGTTTGTTCAATTGCCTAATTCGTAGTAATAGACGAGACGAAGTTTAATCCACCGAACATTAGTAGCTTATTTACTGGGCATGTCTTTGAAGTGGAGAGGCCCTTTTCTGAACGCTACTTC
This sequence comes from Conoideocrella luteorostrata, assembly GCA_032433595.1. NCBI lineage: Eukaryota > Fungi > Ascomycota > Sordariomycetes > Hypocreales > Clavicipitaceae > Conoideocrella > Conoideocrella luteorostrata. Next base: position 250,031 of record JASWJB010000024.1, read on the forward strand.
GCTTCGAGAATGACCTGACCCGATTTCTGAGGGATGCGAGGCAAATTCAACCAGTCTGCTCCGTGGCCAGTGTGACGTCTTGGAGTGGGCAGACCAACACCGCCGGTAGTTTAAGTACGGTACTTGGCCGCCCGCCAGTCGCACTGGCATGCATGGTCATACTCGTCAGCCTCATTGAGTGTCGTGTCTAACTTATGGATTTCTATTTTCAAACTTGCGCGGTCCATTGTCTCATGTATCCAGTTGGTGGCTGGCCATAAAAAGGCGGGATGGGCTGCGACAACGAGAGTACTCAGCTGAGGGAAAGAAAACATGGTTGGCGAAAATGATGGAGCACGGGGTTGAACAAGGAGAGCCGCATCCATTGCGACGATCTTCTGCCCATATGGTGCAGGTTATATTAGCTCTCTGCAGTTACCTGAGTCGCGGATCCTGGGGCACCGCAATGGACCAGATCGAGTAAATCTACGCACAGGTATTATTGTATTATTGGACGGGCCGAAAGCGGCCCCTGGCCCAGGCGTCATGCATGCACAAGACAAAATACAAATACGTTTACTGTAACTGCAACCTAATAATTGTGGTAAAGTGAGTGGGCAGTCGGAGGAGCGAAGGGTGGAGACGGTGATAGCAGAGAATAATATTAAGGAGGGAGTTGGGAGTTGGGAGTTGGGAGTTGGGAGTTGGGAGTAGGGAGTAGTTGATACATGGTAAGTACCGACATGAGGGTGGTGGGAAACTCCACCAACAGACCACTTGGCCGTGTTGCTCACCGAGCCTTTTTACCTCTCCGCATCATATGTTGATGGCGTTGTTTTTTTATAGCATGTATTGTATTGCAGCTCACGTACCCAGGTGCCCAGGTCTCTCAGGTAGCTCACGCCATGCAGTGCTTCTCCGCGCTACCAAATCGGCGAATGGAAATGGACAAGGCAGATGCTCCAATTGCAGTAGCCGAGAAAAGCGGGATTGCTCCCAGTGCCAGACAGAGAAGCCGATGGCCGAGACAGAGGCTTTTGCGGCGGCCACTCAGCGACATCCCCTAACGCAGGCGCTGGCCCAGCGTCGACAGCCCCGGACTTTTCCCCCGCAAAGTGGCATTCCTTCGCCCCCAGGACTGCGTGGTCTGCGCTGGCAGGGCAGGGCAGGTAAGCAGGGTGTTCCATCATCCTGGGCGTATGGCTGGGAACTAATGTTGCCGCTGTGTCTGTTTCACAGCTGATAGTAATTAATCGGCGATTGGCGACTGGTCTTGGAGCTGAAGACAGTGGTTGTGTTGGCTCTGAATGGTTAAGTTCAACCTTCTGAATCGTGGAGGCGGAGGGACAATAGTGGCAGCCTAAGTACTAGTCCATATGGAGCATCACCAAGAAGCATCCAAACCGGCACCTCAACCTGCACCGCTGCTCCTCCCAATACATGGTTGGGTTGAAGAGCCACCGGGGAACCACAAAGACGGAGCGGCTCTTCATTTTCGTTTCGGAGCAGTTTGGAGTCCCGAGTTCAAATGTCTGTCTGCCTGCAGAGCTATTTTATACGGTAGATAAAAGTCACGGCGCACACAACACACGTGCTCGCAGGTGATGGATGCCGGGCGTGGCTGACTGCAGTGCACTGATGGCGGATGGCCTGAAACTGACTGCCGGCTGTCCATCCACTGCGAGTCGTGCACACACACTCAATGCGGAATTGGCGCGCCACTCCCAGCTTGACGTCAAAAACTGAGCTGCTGAGCGTCGTCGAAAGGCCGACCACACGCCGGCAGCCGGGTTGGCCAACACAGAGCTCCGTAACTCCGTACAGAAGTTGGTGATGCTCCATTGGTCGTTTTTCTCCTTAGCTCCACGCTGCTTAGCCCAAGCGAGTAAAGCAGACCCGCGCCATTCCACGACCGAAGCTTCCCACAGACCCTTCATTGCCCAAATAATTTGTGTGCTCTCTCTGGTGTCCCTGCCTGCTGCCCTGCTTGCCTTCCTTCAAGCCCTCTGCCCTCTGCCCTCCTCCTCTTCTTCAGCAAGCTACTAAGGGCCCAGGATGGCGCTAGAAACTGGAGACAGCACTACGGGGTACTCCGTACTTGACCTGAGCCTGCATGGTCATGGGCATGAGCATGGGCCATGAACATGGGCACAAGCAATGCTCGGCTCCATCCAACGCCCGCGCTTGGGGCATTCAGCCATTCAGCCATTCAGCAATGCGTTTCGTTTGTGTCGGTCCCGTGCCGGCCTGGAGTTCGCAGGGTGGCTTGTCAATACTGCAGAGCCCCGGTGTTGGGCCGACGGCCGATATGACCGTCGCTGCCATTCACCCACGCCACACTGCATCATCCCGCGTGGCACCACTCGACGGACACTGGTTGATTGGTTGATTGATTGACTGACTGGCTGGGTGACTGAGTGCTGTGAGGGACTGAGTGCTGTGAGGGACGGTGAAGGTGGAAAGTAGCGCCTCATTACCATAGCCGTCTCGACTCGGGGCGGTCGGTGACATTGCCAATCATTGTCAAAATCGTCCGTGATTGTTTTGCGTGGCTAATGTTGATCCGTCGCAATCAAGTTCCAGCGCTGGCTTTACTGTCATCTAATTTTGTGTGCCGCCGCCCCTCTTGCAAGTTTGGTTCTCATACTTTATTCTCCGACACCGCCTCGACACACACACTTTTCTTTCCTTTGGACCAAGGAAGTCACTCACTCTTATCAAGAAGCATCCTGTTCGTCACAACACCCAATTCGGTGTGTGCGGGCTGATTCATCCCTACGCTCTGAACTCTTGGCTCCAAGAGCGACGCGGACCAAGTGACGCATCGTATCGCATCGTGTTGCCACTGAATTGAATTGGTGGCTGCCAAGTGGAGCCAAACTTTTTTGCTGAAAAATCCACGCCTGTAGGTGCGGGAGGAGCTTAGTTTTATCTCAATCCCGACGTCACCGATTTCAGCAACTGCAGCACTACCGGGTGCACTTTTTCCTTTCACCATTGAAACACGCGTACATCGCTTCTAGGCGGTTTTTTTTTTCTAATTCCTCTTGGAGCCATCTTGTCGGAAAAAAGCGGACAGTATATCCCAAAATCGTGAAACCGCCTCGTATGGCGATAAACCTACCGCGACTAAAATCCTAATGGCACCCGCGCTTGTGCTCAGACATTAGAAACTCGTCTCTGCGTTTCCGAATCACGCCAAAACTTTTGCGCCACAGCTGAAATATGTTCGCGCCAGCATCGTCCCTCGTTCCTTTCAAAAGATTATAACATACTTCAACATCATCAACCGCAGATTTGGACAATCAGCCTATATGCTTGCCTGGTTCCGCGCCTCGCCATGTCTTCTCCCTCGGCAGAAGATAATGGACCAGTGCCAGATCGAGGTCCGGCCGTGTTTGCCGTCACAACGGCAACACTTGTATTGGCTTCAATCTTTGTCGGCGCCCGGATGGTCTGTAGGTACTCCATTGTCCGGCGGGTCAGTTGGGACGACAGAATTATGATCCTGGCCTGGCTCTTGACCTTCTTCCTCTCGTTCTCCATTGATTACGGTGTCACGGTTGGCCTCGGAAAGCATGATGCCCATATCAACCATGCCGACTTGCCGAAATTGCGACGCGCTGAATATGTCTTTTCAATATTATACAACCCCGCGCTCATGGCGACAAAAACGAGCATTTTGATTTTCTACTTACGCCTGGCCAAGAATACCGAAGTCGTCCTGCGGTACGCTTCATGGGCGACTCTGGTGGTGGTTAACATTGCAGGTGTGGTCCTCACATTCATGAACATCTTTCAATGCGATCCGGTGTCTGCGGCTTGGAAGGCAAACACGGATGCTGGGGCGAAATGCATCCCGCTACTGACCGAATTCATTTGCGCCGCTCCTGTTAACATCGTCACCGACCTCGCCATCTTGGCATTACCCATTCCGGTGCTGACTGGGATGCGACTGCCTATACGACAAAAGGCAATTCTCGTCATCACTTTCTCCCTTGGTATTTTTGTCACAATTGTCGATGTTGTACGCATCTATTATTTGCAGAAGGCTATCTCAGATGTTCCCACGGGCTCATCAACCAGTCCGGATTCGCGATTTGGAGGCAATGCTGACTTTGCGTGGAATGCATCCATGTCATTCATGTGGAGTGCGGTCGAGGTCAACATCGGAATGGCTTGTGCCTGTATCCCAACCCTTAAACCGCTGATTCTCAAACTCCTACCCGCCATGCTTTACGACCCTAACAGGACTCGGACTTCACATGAGACCTCCAAGACTGCTAGCGATCCCGACACGCCGCCTACAAGAAACTTCCCAAGCGCAGTGCGGGATTCGATGACGACGCCTGAGCCTGGCGGCAACGGCAAATCTAATTCTGCAGATAACAACGAGCCTGTGAGCGCTATGGAGTTTCTTACTACGCCGGACATGCAAAACTTAAACGACAGCGCACATCCGGATATGACACCACCCGCCCGCGCTGAAACCAATTTGACCATGTCGACAAACTCGGTGGAGAACGGCATCTACTTTGGCTTTGTAAATATGACCAAACCAAAGAGCATGCTTCGTGCCAACGCCTCCGAGTCTTTCAAGTACTGCACGATTGTCGCCATACTATTCTTCCTCTGGGGAATATCCTACGGTCTCCTTAATACGTTGAACAATGCCATTGCGGTTGTCAACAACATGACCGATGCGCAGACTCTTGGTCTCACCAGTGCGTATTTTGGTGGTGGATACTTCTTTGGACCGCTACTCGTGGGCGAATGGATTCTTCGAAGAGACGAGCACAACAGGTCCAAACGCCATAAACGAAACGATGCTGAGAACGTCGGCGGTTACAAGGTAACCTTCATTGTCGGGCTGTGCATCTACGGCATCGGTACCATCATTTTCTGGCCATCTGTCGTGACAAATTCCTACGGCGGATTCATGCTCAGTTCCTTCGTAGTTGGATTCGGTCTTTCCGTACTTGAAGTGGCCGCCAATTCTTTCATGATTCTCTGCGGGCCTGCAGAGTACGGAGAGACGCGGCTTCTACTCGCACAGGCCATTCAGGCTGCCGGTAGTGTTGTCAGTGGCCTTCTGGCTCAAAAGGTTTTTTTCACAGGCATCAATCAGGAGAGCATGGCCAAATCGAGTAGTATGGCTCTCATCAATGTGCAGTGGACGTATTTGGGCATTACGCTCCTCACCGTCGCCCTTGGTCTGTTCTTCTTCTACATGCCTCTGCCGGAAGTCAGCGATAGCGAGCTCGAGCTCGCTGCCAACAAGTTGCCACTCAACCCTCAGCAACGAAGCATTGGTGGGTTTCAGCTACGAACTGTCACTCTCGTGCTGGCAGTATTTGCCCAGTACATGTACGTGGCGGGTCAAGAATGCAACAGCATCTATTTCCGCAGTCTGCTCGTGTCCATTCTCCCTGGTGGCGACCCAACCGACTCCGGCTCGGTATCGGGCAGCACATCCAGTGGCTCGCCAAGCGATCCGGACAAACCACCGGGCCTTTCCATCTCTATTCCCGACTATCTCCTCGTGGGGCATACGGCCTTCGCACTATCACGGCTTCTCGCTGGCGGCATTACCTACTTTTCCGTCTCGAACCGTCGCCTCCCACAACCTCGCACTCTCCTCCTAGCGTTTGTGTCGCTTTGTTTTCTCTTCGCCTTGTTGCCTGTTGTCTTGCATCCCCCAAACGCCGATATGCTAGTCATCCCCGTCATGCTCTTCTACTTTGCCGAGGGACCCATATGGCCACTTATTTTCGCCATCGGTCTGCGTGGTCAGGGGCGACGCACCAAACGCGCCGCCGCCTTCATCACCATGGGCGGTTCCGGGCCAGCATTTTTTCCCTTTATAATGTACGCTATCGTCCATCGCGGCGGCAGCGTGCAGACGGCATATATTGTCATCATTACGCTCCAGGTTGCCATGTTACTCTACCCTCTTTTTCTGGGGGCCTCTCGAAGCGCCAAGTTGTTGGTCGATCCGAACCCTGATGTGCGCGCTGCAATGCAACAAGAAGAAGATGCTAGGTCGGCCGACATGGCTGTTTTCAGTCGACGGAATAGCGTCCAGCGACTGCACGAAAAATCCAGCGGCTTGTTTGGCAAACTTTCTAAGGGCCTCGGCGCCAAGATGCCCGGACGGAGAAAGTCGTCCCAAGTTCAGACTGAACATAGCGAGGTTGTGACGACGCCGTCATGAATTTTTAAAAACAAAAAATTTGGGGGGGG